>KK118226.1:871524-885966 GCA_000611955.2 Stegodyphus mimosarum | reverse complement strand
CCCTAACAAAAGAATAAACATGGAATGTAATCATGGAATACTTGCATATTTAAAACGCTTAAGATGATATCTGAAATAATCATTTCCTTAACTGACATAAAAATAAGTTCTGTATTTAGAGGAGAAATATAAGCCAAATACCAAATTTCATTTCAACAAAGAGTGGCTGTTGATTTAGTTAAGAAACACGAGAGTCTCGAAGTGTATACCAAAGAAGTGATGCTTTCTTGGAAAATTTTAAAGAGAAATTGGTTTTTATTCATATTACAATCGAAGAAAATGACGCTATCCTTATAAGGCCAGCCCGTTCCGTCGCCGAAAGTAGATCTGGTTAGAACTCAATCAGCGATGGGTAGATTACAGAAAGAGGATATGTTTTAAGAATGAAGAAAATTTTTAATACCATGAGGATACTCGTTCTAAAACTTATTAAATTAATTTGTTGCTTTAATTCTGTTTTTATTTCTGAAGATACCGGGGTATTTTTTCATATTCTATTGTTCTTTTAATTTTAAACAACATAAAAATAGTATAACTTCTTACCTAGATATCTTGCTAATCAACTTCTTCGGTGAAACCTGTTGGGCTTTCTCTGCACAACTGTTTTCCACATGCTTTATTCATTATTTTAGCTATAACGTAGTGAATCAGCCAGTGTTTTTAGTTTTAGGGTAATGCACATAGTACTATCAAAAGATATGCTTGAATTAGTCGACTGAATTCATCAGCCCGTGTTTTGAAACGTTTACCTTACGTTACTTGAAATTTATATGCGTAATAGTAACATAATGTATTATTATCGAGGTTTCATGAAAGAGCGAATTTTCGACACCCATTAATTTTTATGAGCAGTTGTCAAGATGTAATTTCATATCAGGTATGTTTGTTGCAGTTGATGAAGGAATTATATGCTTGCCAAGTGCCATTTTCTGGTGTTCTGATAATCATAACTGAATGCGTAAATCACTATGTTTATCGCATTGTGAAAAAACGACGATACCTAGAGCCATCAAATTCTGAATAACATAGTCCTCTACCCGAACATGTGAACCTGGAAACCCGAATTTTAAATTCTGAATGTATTTCATTATCTATTTCCTTTCTCGTAAAACTTTAACGAATTTTTTATTAAGAAACTCAACAATTTCAAAGCGAACAGTGGCAACACTGTGCGCAATCAAACATTTTCATCTCCGCCGTGCAAGCCTGTCTATCGAAAATTCTAAAGATCTGCTGGTTTTAAACATTTTTAGCCTAAATGCTCTCAAAACATGTATGTGTGTATAAATGAAAAAAAGCACACCTTTGGGCTTAATATAAAAACTGAAAACTCTGTTTTTTTTTAATATTTTTTATATTCTTGTTTTTATTTCTTCCAAAATGTCCTCTTAATCCCTTATAATATGGCTACTGCTTCCTGCTCCATCATATAGTTTTAGATTTTTTTAAGGTACAAAATTTGTCTCTTTTTTTCTAAAACATTTTGATTCGTGAAAACAATGAGATGTCTTAAAATATGGATATAAATTAAGGAATGACATAACGCATATGTTAAAACATATAAAACGTAAGCCGAAAAATAATCTAACTTATACCGATTTAATGAGTATATAAGAGGATTACCATCTATGCAAGCAACTGCTTATTAAAGACAGCAAATAAAAAGTATTTCAAGCAAATTTCAAAATTTAAGTTCCAGTTTGCAGTTAAAATAAACACTAATCAGTATATTTGCCTAATATTGACCTGCAATAAATGTTAATTATTTGAATTTTATAACTAAGGTATTAGGAAAAGCATTTTTGATACCATATCGAATTTAAAAAGTAACCCATATAAGTCCTGTTATCTGTGATAATATTTAAAGCGTATGTATGTTATGTAAAATGTGTTGAGTGTTCTTTATTAAATATATTTCTACTATTGCTTGTTTTAGTTTTCTTTACGGGAAGAGTCACAGATTCTCCTGCCACAGAATACGTCCATCAAAAATACCTAGATACGGCATTATAGTGATTTCTAACACTCCAAATTATTGAACTAGGAAAGCATGAAATTGGAATGTTGCCGGTAAGTTATAATTCAAATAATTCTAGCTATACTTTTCGAGGTAAGATAAATACTAGTAAAACAACTACCTTAAGCATTTAGCAATTATATTTCAGTCAAGGCTTTGTTAGATAATTTAAATAATTCTTTACTCTATCTTTTAATTTTCAGTTAATGGCTCATGATTAAAAAGCAGTTATGTAACTTTTTTAAAATCTAGAAATTCAATGGTACCTTTAATTAAAGAACTTCCATTTACTTTTAGCTTTATTTGTTACTATGTAACCTTATTTTAAATTCCCGAATTAAATCACGCTAAAATAATTAAATTAAGGAAATTTAATTCTTTTAAATTTCTATAAATGGATCTCCGACTTCATTTCTGAACAGCATGCTTATCATCAAATTAGTAACAACCAGAAGATTTCAGATAAATCCTAACGTGATGCTAATTTAAAATTAAAAACAATTGATTAAGAAAATGGAATTTTGTATCCTATACCGTTTTCCACAAAGTAAATATTAAATCTAGTTTCATTCAAAAAAATTAGATGCCTAATGCAGGGTACCTCAAAATGTTTCAAAGCTTTACTACGTAGATTAATGCATTTATTCAAAACCTACACACTGTAAAATATAGTATAAACAACTTACGAATAACAGTGTGTAATTTTATATTTCGCCAATAGATGACGCCGTAAGCGCAATTTCTGTAAACTAGTGGGATAGTGAGTTTATGGAATGAGAAAGAATTAAGATGCCTTCGTCAAAGCCGAAGAAGTTACACCTTCGGTCACATGGCGACGCAACTGCAGAAAGCGTTTTCTTTGCTTGCGTATCATGTACGCAAGTCTACTATCACTGTTTATTGCTATTTCTGATACGGGGATTCCACTGTAAATACGGAGAGACAGCGCCGAATTATAAGACGATTAGTCACTGGCATTCACAATTTAAAAAAAAAAGCCTATATACATTCATTGTCATAAAAACAGAAAATTGCATTTACCAAGTAATGATCCTAAATGCTATCGAAGTAGTCCTCTTGGCTATCTATACACAACTGCTAGTGTTTCTGGAGGTCTTGAAAGGAAGTAGGGAAATCTTCAACTGCGGTGCTTTCAAGCTCATTTGTCATAGTCCGTTGGATGTCTGCAATAATCTTGATAAAGCTTTTCCTTTCAGTCACCTTTTCACTCAAGGAAACAAGAAAAAATCACAATAATATTTGACGGGATAGCGTGGGGCTTTTGGAATTCTTCAACTTTCCTCCTTCTGTTCATCTGCTAAGTGAGTGATGAACGATTCTTGCATTAAGTTCTCGTTTTCCTAAATCTTCGCATAAAATCTTATAACACACATCACGATTTAAATTCAGCTCTTCTGATACCATACGCACAGTTACACGGCGATCTTCTTACAATAACTGCTTTACTCGCTCCGCGTTTGCATCAGTATCAGCTCTAGGATCGTCTTGCACCGAATCCCTGCCTTCGCGAAACCTTTTGTGCCACTGAAAAACACGACTTCTTGAAAGTGCCTCACCTGCATATTGCTGCCTTAATTATGTCCAACGTTCATTAGTTGCTTTTCTGACTTTACTGCAGAGCACAGCGTTCACTCTTTATTCACAAACAGCATCTATTGTGCCATCTTAACGAATGCGACAACAATCCGAACAGTGTGTTGCTAAGTGTAGTCCTACCACCTAGTAAGTTTGCGCAGAAGCATGGCCAAGGCTGTCAAGTAAGAATACATACTAGGTAACATAAAAACAACATTTGTTCCTTTTTAGTATTGCAAACTCAGAAATAAAAAAATGGCCTGGAACTTTTCTACCAGAGGATGTATGCAAAGAAAAAGCAACAGGCTTCGGTGGGAGAAAATGTCGCGCTGGACGAGAATTGAGTGTAACGTAGAAAACTATGTGGAAAGTTAGTTCTCAGGAAGCATTTGCAGGTTAAGCTGCATCCTTTGCATTTGGTGCAACAACTGAAACGAGAAGACATGTAACGTCGATGATCTTTCTGTGATACTTCTGACGTCGATGGAGAAGGATGAATTTTCTGAAAAGTTAGTGAATCAACAGTTTAAATTTTTGAATGAGTATAACGTAAGAATATCTGGTATCGATATAGATATACTACACAAAGTTTGACAAGACTTGCATTACAGCTTTCATGTATGCCATGTAAAAAAGAAGTTTATATTGAAATTTTGTGAGGAGCGATATTGAACATTCAGAAGTTGGTTATAATGTCTCTACATGTGTGTATTTTCTGAATAAATATATTAATAGCATTTTGCATTGTAACACTTTGAAATCCTGGCATTTTGTTTTGACTTATTTTGCATATTTATGTAAATTAATCGTTCCTTGAAAAATGCATGTCAGAATGAACATCATATTAATGATACGTTTAATATGACTAAAACGCTATTTAATTTAAAAATTTCTGCAATTTTTGATGAACAAGAAAGTTCTTATCCTTCCCATTTAAGAGTGCTAAATATTTCCATGGAATTTCAGTTTACATATATTCCTAATAAAGTACTAATATATATTCTCAGCTTTCAATTTCTGTTCTTTCCATATCCAAAGCTTAAAAATCGTTGATTTCTTCGCATTTAAATTTTAGAGCACAATACTCATTTGTTTCTTAATTAAAAATAAGATAAATTTATTTCGAAAATATGAAAACTAAATTTATTAAAATAACGTAATAAATTTGGAGTTATTTCTACATTGGGTCAATACAGCAATCCTGAATATTGTGGTGCTAGATCTCGATCTGAGAGCTTGCTGACGGTAGCAGAAGTGTCAGGCATTCCAAACACGTTGTTTAAAGGAGGAAGGGGTGATGTCTAAAGCAAATACAGGGACGATCAGGGGAATTATTCGTATTTTCTTGTAAACTCGTCTCTCTAGAAACATTCCTGACATCCTCAGCATGTTTATTCAACCCATCAGCGATCATTCTGTCGGGTGACACTGGGCCAAACGAGTTGTTCCGCTTCCCATTGGACACAAGTAAATTCCTTCGCCGGTAATAGAGTTCGGAGAAGATCGGACGTGATCGTACTACGATTAAAGGTCTGTATTGGCCCTTTCGGATCATAGGTTTCCTTCCGTAGGTTCCTGCAAACTGGGAAACGGAAGACTAACTATCGAACTATACAGGAACAGATAAGGAATTAAACAGTCTCCTTAAAGATCGATACCTTTGTTTGGAAAGCTCTTTATGCATTATGTATAGTTTCTTTGCAGTGTCTTTGAACATTATCACAGTTGAATGGATTTTATGTATTTATTGATATCATAAGCAACTTTTATTGAACATAAACGTCATCTAGTTCTTCAAAATTTAACAGTGAGAATGTGGGCATTCGAATTATTAAAAAATAACACATTTAAATTTAATACATTAAATTTTATTTTAACATAATAAAAAACAAGTGTAGAAGTAATTTGAAATAGTTTAAACAATATTTTCATTTTCATCTCCGAATGTTATAAAACTGATAACTAAAACGAAATTTACTTTAATAAACGCATATTTTTTTACCTGCAAGAAAAAGTAAGATTGGCTTAATAGCACGAAAAGGAATATTATACTGGAGGCAGCAACTCATATATTATTTTAATTATTATGTATTATTATGCACAGATGCACCCCAAAAATATTTACTTAACCTTATGTGTATATGGTAAAATGTGCAATTTCGTATGATTAAGGCTAAGAACTTAAATCTCTTAACTATATCCTTCTGCGTGGTAATGCAGAGAACATTGCCTTTGTTGTTCAAATTGCAGCTTTGCTTGTGTTGATTTCTCCAACAATTTTTCGAAGACTTTATTTATGTGATGCCAAGAGAATATCGTCATGATGATGATTTCATCAGCTGATGTTATAGTTGTGAAAATATACATGAATAGATTCAAGAGTCAATTTGCTTATACATATATATGGATTTAAGGGTCAAAATGGATTTAAGGGTCAATTGGCTATATATATTGATTTAAGTGTCAATTGTTTTTTCTTTGATGTCATCTATTAAGCTACAATGGAACTTTAACGATAGTTCTATAAACTACAAATAAAAAAGGTACGAGACGGATCAAAAAGGATTATTTGTGTAACTAACCGTCGACGAAGAACATGTTAAACCAACTTGACTTCTTCCCTCTGATTACATTTTTATAGCAAGGTTTTTGCAAAAAGACTACGATTTCACATTTTAAATTTTTAAATTTATTTTATGCATTGTAAATTCTATCTTTGATATTATCAGAATTTTTTTTAAAATTCTCTAATGATAATACGTTTCCTTGACCACCTGTTTAATGTTCTAGAGTTTTGCATGATTTTTCTCCAGAGGAAATAGACGCATGATCTGGCGCATTCATAATTACTTTTTCCATGCTTAAAAAAGGTTTAATGGATTCTTTCAGTTATTTCAGGTTTAAAAGAATATATTTTTATTTTTATTGAATTGAAATATTATAAATTTCTTCACTCCTATTGATTCTCTTCAGCAAATGTTTTATAATCTTTGTCTTGCAAATGCGCAGCTTCTTTAATGTGTTCTGCAACTTGTTTTCCTGGGCATCTCTTACAGATCTTAGTTTAATCATCCTTTCTATATAGCATAATTTTTAGTTGGTTTTATTGACTTTTTTATTACTAAAATTTGTTAAGTTATAATAAATCATTTGCTTCTGAAAATGCTAATAATTATTTATTAATATCAATATATACAAATTTCAAAACATCTACTGTACAAGGTTTAGGAACAATCTAAAACATTATCAGTTAATAAGAAAAGTACCTATCAGCTGAAAATAATGCAAAAACTTTTAACTTCTTAAATTCTTCAGCCCTGTTTAAATCCTCAAATAAGAATATTGTTGCTATAAAAAAGGCATTTGCCTATATTTAAATCAAATATCGAATGAGGACTAAAAACTGCTATTTCATCTTTCAGATGTTGTATAAAGTTTGCTTAAAATGCGTAAAATTAAATTACGTTGTTTGGTTTTGCTCTAAAGTAATCAAAGATTATGTTAAAGATTATATTGGATTTTTATTATGCTAAAAAGCACATAAACAGCCTCTTTATATCATCCGAGTATTCACTCCCTACTAAGCATTGTTCCTTTGGGTTACAGCCGAAAACATCGCGGACGAAAACGTCGTGGAGAAAACAACGCAAGGCGTCGCGGTACAATATCCTGGGAGAAAAGAAAGCAAAGAGAAAACACTGCAGTTCTAAAACATCGTAGTACAAAATATCGTGGTCGAAAACAAAGCGGTTCAAAAATTTTGTAGTTTGAAAGCATCGTCGTCGAAAATATACGACGTATATTTTCGACGTATAATTTTTATACGTCGAAAATTTGTATACGTGCGTATACAAATTTTGGATTGATGAAATTATTCGTCACGTGATAGCACTGATAAAAGATTGAAAGGATTTGACGCGTATTGACCGTTGTTTTTCAGTAAACCGTTGTTATTCAAAATCAAAATTTAAGGGGAAAGAATCAACTGACGAACTTGCAATTTCCGATATGTCTTCCCGATATCACTAGGATGATTTTACGTATGGCCATATTATTGCAAGACTGAAGAAGGGCGAAAAATAGCAGATGTTGCTAGAGAGTTCGACGCCAGACACAGTGTTATTTCAAGGCTTTGTAAATCATTTCAAACAAATAGAATGTGTAGCAAACATTACGGGGAGGTCGTATTAGCAGAACGATGCCTGCAGATTGTAGGTACCTAGTGCTATTGACAAAAAGGAACCGGTGCAGTGCAGCTACTGAGGTCGCAAATCAGTTACTTGCTGCTACTGGCACACAAATCTCCCGAAAAACTGTAGCCAGACGTTTGCATCCAGAAAGACTATACAACCGCCGTCCTGTATGCATTCTGTTGTCTAGATGTCACTATTCCGCCCGTTTTTAATGAAGTCGCAAGCATCGCAATTGGACTTAACTGGACTTCTCAGATGAAAGTCGATTCAGTCTTTCCTCTGAATGCGGTCGACAACTGATGTGGCACGAGAGTGGTACTGCATACAATCCAGAAAACATACAGGAAATGGACCGATATCCTACATGTGGTGTGATGGTACGGGGTGGGATCATGATCAAAGGTCGTACGTCGCTTTATGTGCTTTCAGCTGGGAGTATGACTGGCCAACGATATATTAATGATATTCTACTGCTTCGTGTTCGTATATTTTGTGGTTTTATCGGTGATAAATTTGTTTTCATGGACGACAACGCAATATGTTATCCAACAATCGTTGTCCAGGAGTGTCTAGAGAGAAATAATTTTCAATGCTTATTATGCCCAGCATACTCTCTAGATCTGAATCCCATTCAAAATATATGAGATGCTTTGGGAAAGTGTCTTACTAATCGAAAACGTCTTCCAATAAACATGGACAGCCTCATCTGACAGAAAAATGGAATAAATTATCCCAACAGCTGCTGGATAATGTTCTGCAAAGCATGACACGAGCTGTGAAATCTTACATCAGACTCCATGGCGGCCATATTTGCAGCTATACTCACATCTCACGCCAGAATACCTGGGGAGAGTAACTTCACTTTTACGTATTCAGCACAAAATGACCATTTTGTCCTTTAAACACTTTTCAAAGCCTTCTGAATTTCAGATCACAATGAATTATCTTTGCTGTTATGGCCTAGTATTCTGGCATTATTTTATTTCAGTTGGTATCCAATCACACCTACTATTTTAAGTGCTGTTACAGCTGTTTGTGACCCGTCCTTAGCAACTGGCCACCAGTGTATATTCAGATCTCAAGTGCGTGCGTGCTTGCATGCGTGCGTGCGTACGTGCATGAGTGCGTAGCAGTCGATTATATAAATCTTTATTAACTTTCTTTATTTTTTTATCATTCTGCAGTTTTTTACAGTCAGTTCCAAATTTAAATTTACGCAAATTAAATCTTAAATTGACGCTTCTAATCATACATTCCATTTTACACTTTTTTGAATATAATATTTGTATCGAAAGTTTTATTAATTTTGTCGCTCGTTTCATAATATCTCATTTGTAAACTTAACAGACTTTACAAAATTTTTTGAATTTAAGTGAATAAAAAGTAACTTATTATTATCTGCTACTGTAATAGGAATAAGTATTATAAAAGGATAATTGTAGAAATTGTCAGTTCTCAGTTTTGGATCTTTTAAATCTAATGAAAGTGAAGTGGACCTCAAATACGAGAGGTGAGACTACAGAGCATTTATAATACTTCGTTACAAAATGTTAAATAAAGCGAAAAGTAAAGAATATTATTATGCAGTTATTCAAGTTAAAAATCAGCTCATTCTTTATTTAATTTAGGACGACACCGCAGTAACAGGGAGAGGGGAGTACGGCTACTCCTTCTGTCCTCCTTTCTAGCTTATTTAAAACTTTTCACAAAAGTATTTTACACTGAGATTTATGTATACGTATCATAGTAACGATAAATAGAATTAAGAAATCGTTTTAAAACTATTTTCTCTTAAATAAAAGCACGTGATGGAAATTCCTGGAAATATTTTAATTCATTTGACTGCATTGTAGTATTTATGTACTTTTTTTTACCTGGTTATGTTTTGCATTTGGTTAATAGTTTCAGTGCGTATTTTTCATAATATAGCGTAACTATTATATAAATGTTTCGGCAATTGAAGTTGCAGCCATAGAATGTTGTCTATGTGTGCCTAAATCTTGCGTAACATTGTAGATCTTCTAATTCTGAATCCAACGACGTTACGATTGTTAAAGTACTACATTAACAAAAACGCTAGGTACAGGCAGAAACCTTCCTGGCCTTTACCGCTAAACTGACAATATTTGGCAGTTTCTCGTCAACTTGACGATTTTTTAAAGTTTCGAGAAAATGTATTTTGAAGTTCTAGGAGCGATGTTTTCCAAAGCTTCCAGAACACAGTATAACACTGCCTAAATACGGCTTCGACAGCGAACAGTGAGTCAGTTAATAATCAGTTCTCAGAAAGATTGCGGTTCAAAAGATTTGGATTGGTTATTTAAAGCTATATCAACGAAATTGAAGCTGTGAATAATATAAAGGCAAAAAAGACCGTAAAGTTTTCATAGTCTATTCAAAATTAAAGAGGAAATCGTTCTGAATCAAATAAATACAAATTAAACTGCAAAATTAAATAAAAGGTAGGTAAAAGAAATTCCTTGAATATACTAGAGAAAGAATCTATTCAATTATTTTTATACCTGCTGTGTTTCATTCGTTTGCCAAATATGGGCTAATGTTTCTGAAAAGCTTAAAAATACATGCGAAGCAATTTACCATCCTTAAAAATTGAATCGTGAATAAATATGTTCCCCTCATGTTTGCACTAATCCATGTACACTGCGCAAAAAAAAGGGAAGGGGGCAGTTCTATATTTCCTGTTCTACTGGATTAACTGAAGAAATTCAAATTGTGTTTTTCATGTCTCGAAAGTGCGACTTAGAATATATATTAGATTTATATATAACACTGTTCTAACATAGATATTTTGACACAAAATTGGACTTTTTCTGAAATAACATACCAATTTTTTTACATATTTCGATTCTATGATTCAAGTTATGCCTAGATATTAAATTTTGTAAAATTTGGTGCGAAATTTAAGGAAAAATTCAAAATTTTAAGTTGGCGCATTTTTTCAGTTGCGCCAAAAATAGTTCACTTAGCGAACTAGTTAATATATGGCAACCCATTTTACTTTTCCTTTTTACATGAGCATGAGCGGAAAAAATGTCACAATCGTTCCCTACTTTCAAATAATTTTCTTTATATTATATTTTTAATTATAATTGTTATTATTTTAAGGATTTTTCGGAAGGAATATTTTTTTTCCTTTTCGAATTTCATTTTAATTGTTTAAGTTGCACGATTTCTTTCCAACAACTGTTTTAAAATTATTTTCTATTTATTCATTCGAACTGCGTAGTTTAAATAAAAGGTGCATCGTTTATTTTTTTCAAATAGTTTTCTTTATACTATATTTTTTAGTCATAGTTATTATTTTAAGTCATTTTAAAGTTTTCAGAACTTCATTTTAATTGTTTGTGCTGCATTGTCTCTTCAGATAATTCTTTTAAAATTTTCTATTTATTCTTTCGCACTGCGCATTTTAAATACATTTATTAATATAAAAATTTTCCAGAATTTGACTGTATTTATTTGAATTGCGTTTCTTTCGAAAGCATACATTGTGACATAGACAACGGTGCATTCGAAAACTGCATATATTAAAAGAGAAATTACTGTAAAGCGCAGCTGACACGCCTTTCAATGGGCCGTTCAGAAAAGATATATAAATAAGAGAGAGATATAACCGACTCAGGTTGCTGGTGCAACGATCAGGATAACATGACTGACCTGTAATGCCCACTGAGAGGTGAAGCAGGTGGAATAACAGTAAATAAATAAATAAATACAACTGATATTTTAACTTAGGATGACATTCATACATTGCTTGCTTTAAACAATTTTTATCATTGTGCTCATTGCTTTACACAATTTTATCATTCTACATTTAGTTCCTTAAAATGTTATTCTTATTTTAGTCAAATATTTTATTTTTGAAAACGCAAGAATCAAATATCATAAGATTAAAAAAGTTTTAAATTTTAAAAAATCCTAAATTTTATGCAAAAATTTATTTTTTTAATCTTATAGGCTTGCTCTTTTTCTTCAGGCGTTCTGCAAGTATATTAAAAAGCATCCAACTTTTCGAAACATCTTGGTATTTCTGACATTCATTTTACACTGGTTATCATAAATTAAGGAAAAACCACAAAAATCATGATTACTGAACAAGTTACATGTAGAATTTTATGAAACTTAAACACAATGTACAACACATAGTAAGGTATCAAATAACATAAAATGAAATTACCAGACAATTACGGTAGCATAGAAATTAGCACATATATAAAATGAACAAATCGAAGGTGTCAGTTTGATATAGGAAAAGTACCAGCAAGTGCCATTACTCTTGCAAAGCAGTTGCAAGGGCGGCAAGGGTCCGAGGAGGCGGATTAAGAGCAGCTAGACGTCTCCCTAAAGCATCCCAACCGTGCTCGATAAGATTCAAGCCCGGGAATCGACCTGGCCACTCCACGGGCATACGTGTTTCCTGTTGAAAATAATCATCTACGAAGCAAGCCCTGTGTGGTATGGACGCACATAAGCATAAAGGATGCCAATTCTATAAACCTGAACATTCACGGTTCCCCTTGGAAAGACATGGAGGTCTGGGCGTCCACCCAAAGAGATGCCACCCCAAACACAGACACTGCCTCTTCCGTATGCATCTCTTTCACGGATGTTTGACGGATAAGAACGGGTTCCAGGCTCTCAATGTCAAATAACTCCTACTATCGCTTTCTAGACTAAACCTGGACTCATCCGTAAAGAGAACAGCTCTCCATTGATCAGGCGTCCAGTGGACATGGTGTCGTGCTCACTGCAAGCGGTCCCTCCTATGACATGACCTGAGCGGCACGCAAATGGCTGGTCGCCTCGCATACAGACCGCCTTCGTGAAACCTTCTACGCACAGTTGACGTTGACACCAATCTTCCGGTGGCTGCAGCAAGGGAGGATATAAGAAGAGCCTTAGTAGCGGTTCTATTCCAGCGTGCACGTAATGTCAAATATCGGTCATCGACGCTCGTCCTAGCAGTTGGCCGTCCTTGGCTGAACCTACTAGATGCCGAATTTGTGGTTTGAAATTGCCTCCAAAGTCTATGAACCACAGACTCACATTTAGCCATTTGGCCACTTCTGTTTGACTTTGTCCTGCCTCTAGTCTCCCAATGGCTGTCCATCGTAGCTCTGCAGGCCTAGATGCTTGGAGGTCATTGATACGAATTAGCTATCTCAGATTTCTGATGTCACTATCACAGTGAAATATGTGGGCTTGTTCTCAAACATGGACATTTATGCTCCTCGCAGATTACGTATTCCGAGTGCAGTGCCACTAATTTGCATATTGTAGTTTTACTCAGCTACTCTTACTTGGCAACATATTAAATTTGACATGGTTTGGCTTATTTTTGAGGAAGTTATGGCTGTGTTTGTGATTTTTCTTTAATATGATAACCAGTGTAAATAAAGTTATCGCCTTCCATTTCATAAGGGCCCCAAGCGGCCGAGCGGCAAAGTCGCTGAACACTGGTAATTCGCTCCAGGGTTCGTATCGCGGCGAACGGGCTAGTTGCATAGGCGTTTTCCTAGTTTTTCTCATCTGTAAAGTGCATACGAGCTGGTTTCCCTTAAAACGTTCTCCCTACTTTTAGGCAGATAGCCCTGCTTTGCCGTAACTTAATAATCCATTTCATCAGTATTTGGTCAAAGCCTTTATCAGTCTTTAGAGGCTAGGCATTTTGAAGGCATGAGATGAAAGGAAAGACTGGTTTCATCAAGAGGGAAAACGTTTTTAGATGACATCCATATACATCACTGGATAAATTCCTGATCTTCAAATAATTCGACTGAGAAATCATGGAATTGTCCGTTTATGATACAATATGATGTTTCATGACGTAATTTAAATTTACATCAGTGTGCAAAAATTAAGGCCGAAGTCGAAAAATTAGCATATCAGCTGAACGAAGAGGCAGAGCGGACAGAAAGACCAATCAGGAGATTAAGTAAGATGATGTACGGTAGCACATGCGCAGATATGCAGGTAGACGTAATGGGGGAGTGTCTGAGTAGTATAAAGTTTGTTGTCAGTGTAAGATCAGTATTTCTGGCAAAGAGGTTGCACGACGTATAGCAGTTAAAATCACACCGAGTTGCTGCCTCAGCGGGAAATGGAGGATAATCTGTTAGACGACATCTGGATGCTTTTACCCGAGGTCGAGTCATTGCGAAGTTGGAGGAAGGCCGCAGTGTGACACGTGTGGCTGCAGAGTTCGGAATTGCTCACAGCATCGTTTCACGACTTTGGAGACAATTTCGAACTACAGGAACAGCTATCCGGGGGTTTAGTAGTGGTCGTCCACGAGGAACCACACCCGCAGATTACCGGTATATTGCCTTACAGGCCAGAAGAAATAGGCGGCAGACAGCGGGAGAAATCGCTAGACACACGACACAGGCGACTGGACGACCGATATCGCGTTTTACCGTGGCCAGAAGACTGCACGGTGGTGGTCTGTTTGCACGACGCCCTGTACGGTGTGTACCTCTAACGCCTGCCCATCGGAGAAGGCGTTCTCTGTGGTGCCGGGAACACCGGAATTGGAGAGACAATGAATGGGGACGAGTACTCTTTACAGATGAGAGCAGATTCAGTCTGAGTTGCGATTCTCATCGCATACTCATC
>KK118226.1:841091-866370 GCA_000611955.2 Stegodyphus mimosarum | reverse complement strand
TAAGATAAACAGTTCGTCAAATTAGAAACAAAAAGCTAAAAAAAAACTTCTAGAAATCAAAAGTAATTAAATTTTCGACAATTTGTTTTATTACATTTTATTATATTATTTTATCATGCTATTTTTATTTTGTTATTTTACTGAACTGTTTTTTGGTACCAGTTTTGATGACAGTTAACCGCCAAATTTTTATTTAATTGTTAAGCATTGATTATATATATATATATATATGTAACTACAATTTAAAAGTAAGGAAAAAATTCTAAAAGAAACCAAAAAGAATTTAAAATAAAGCACTATAGCTGCTTAAGATTTAATTTAACAAAATTTAAAATTTGAAAGGTTATATCACAAAATAAATTCAGTGATCATATTTGGAAGTTAATGCTTGCTTTTGTTTTTCAGAGAAAGGTAATATAATATTTTGTAATTTTATTCTCTATTAGTGAATTAATTTCATACATATGAATATGTGTATAATTTGATTGGGATTTTAGTAGATTTTTAAATTGGAAAATGTATCTTTAAAATCAAGATAAAAAATTTATCTTTAATATGCCACTAAATTCATCTTTAAAGTTTAAAACTAAAATTACTTTTAGAGAATATTATGAATTTCAAGAGAATCCGATACAGCTCTGTAGTGTGTGTAAGGGACACAAGATGTCAAATAGTAGGAAATTAAATAATTTAGGTTCATGTTGATGTCATAAAAAATGTAATCTTTTTCGATGGGCTCAGGCATGAAGCTTTTTTCTTAAAAGACAATAAACAAGATTTTATACCTCTCTCATTCGAAATTGATATAATTTTCTATAAAACTGGCCCAAATTTAACGTTGAATTTTGTCTAATTTTTATATAGATTTCTTTTCTTAAAATAAATATCTAAGTGATATAAAGTTAATAGTGAATAATATCAGATAGTGAATGGTAATACAGAATAAAATAATTCAACTAAATTAAACTGCAGTTTTATTTAGTGTGGTTCCTTCGGCTTATAACTTTACTCAGCTAATGTTAGGAGGAAATCTGAGAATTTATATATTTCTCTTCCATATGAACTTTATAATTTCTAAAATGTTAACTAAAGATCGTACGCTTTATAAAGTAAACAATAAAATTTGGAATAAAGCAATTACAAGCACAGCATGCCTTCTATACAATACTGGAATTTTGATTGATTTGAATACTGGAATTTTAATTCATTTTAATTGAACTTAGTTAAATAAAGGTATAAGTTGTTGATTTGGAATTTTATCGAATTCAAAATTCCGAATTGAGTAAATATTATTCGCTGTACTTTAATATTTTAATAATTGCATGCACAATAAATTATGAAATTATCTATCAGTTACCAATTTTATATTATCTTCAAATTTCAACGCAGCTGACTTATACTATTTCTGGAATATTTTCAGTAAAAAAATTGCTTTCAAAATATGTACAGAAAGCAGCAATTGTAAAAAATAAAGAAGATGTGTTAGGTCATAAAACATAAACAAGGGGCATCAGAGTAAACATATAAATTAAGGCTAAATTATTTTATAAGCTTCCCTTCAGCAAGAGACTTCTTCTTTGAAAAGTCAAATTTTCGAATACTTTCAACAGTTGTTTACTGTAGATGCTATGATTAGTATACAACCAAGGCTATTAGAACTCCCATTTCACAACGCATGCTTATTTTTCGGGAACTCCAAGAACGAAATATTTGTATGTCACATCTTCATTCAACTTTGTATTTACCTTTCTAAACCTAATCGATGAAAGATATCAGATCATTTCCCCATTTGTTCTATCGCATATAAATGATTAAAAAAAAGTACTTTCTTTATAAGTTCACTAAAAAGTCCATAAACACGTTAAATTATTATTATTATAGTTTATATTAATGACATAGTGTAAAAACCCTCATGTGCTTCCAAATTTGCACAGTTTAATAAGCAAAAACGACATCTGGATTTTTGATCTTTATATCTTGATGATATTTCCGTTTTTAACATTTATGAAAAACTTGCCAAATTACGTATATTCTGTAATTACGCATCTTGCACATAGTTTATTATTGAGCACTTTTAAATGTAACTAATACTATTGCTTACGTCAGAGAAGATTTAATGAATTTTATGCACTTTTCATATTCTAATTAAAGTGAGGAAGATGCATATTGTCTCGGGTTCGTAGAAATTTCTTCAATAACTACGTCAGATAAATAGGTAGAAATTTCCAATTTATTTCAGTAAATAACAAAGTGCAGTAAAATATACAGCTATTACTAGCTAAAGACCGAGATAATTCTCTTTAGCATTCAAAGAATATTGCAGATTTTAAACATCACTTATAGAGTAAACTTTAAAATGCAATTCTGAATTCATGATTTACTCCGCTAAGCCTTGAACCGAACTTGTCAGAAACACCTAACTCGTTGACTGTCGCATACTTATTTACGTAGGATTGCCAGGCATTCTGGAAAGTAGAGCTTCTAAAATGTATTTGCCTGAAATATAAAAAAGGTCACCAAATTGCCAAATATCACCACTTGGGGACACAAATTGTCATCAGGAGAGGTTCATCAGGAGAATTTCTACCTCTATCTCGGCTTCTAACTGCGTTACTTTGATAATTTGAACTTTCGTTGGTTCAGAATCATAAATTCTATAATTTTGAGCAATAAATAAGCACTTATAAGCACAAAACGTTGTTTCGAATCCGATCACATAAAAGTACACCCTAAAGTTTTTATTTAAGCAGCAACATTCAAATAAATAATATAACACATTATAATAATGCACAAGTACCTAAATACCGTCAAATATTCAAAAATGTTTTCAGAGTTATTAAAAGCAAAGAAATAAATTGCGATGCAGTGCAAAAATTAGAGTGCCTGGTAGTAAAATATTTAAAGATTTACAGCAATAGTATTAAGAATAAAAAAACACTTCTGCTAATTTCTCGAAAATCATTGAAGAATGATCGAATAAAAGAGGAAAATTCTGCAAACATTTTAAAAGAAGGTGAAACTTCGCCCACCTTTCGTGAACCAGAGACGACATTTCTGCATGATTAAAGCTCAACATTTATGTATGTTTGCAGTCATTATGCTTTTCCATTTGTGCAACAATAGATTAAAGCAAAACAGGAGTTTTGATGTTTGAAAGTCATGATACAAAGTTTTGTTACCATTGTATGTATCACGTATGGAATTTTCTTCTATGTTTTATTCTTATCTTCTAAAATCATTGATCTTTTTGCTTTGCATGTTAATTTCTGAATTATTTGAAGCTCAAAGCAAACTGTCGAAAAGCTAAGCCGCTGGTCAAATCAGAATTCTATCGATTTTTAGTGTGTGCGTAGGCTTCATTTCTTTTCTTCCCTATCTGAAATTTCTTCTGTATTTATCCTTTTTTTTACTCTTGAAAAACAAAAGACAAATTTAAAATGTTTATTTTCAATTAATTCTTCTTTGAAAAGCTTATTAAGAAATATTTTAATAAAAAAATTATGTTTAATTACTCATAGACATAAAGAATTTTTAACTTCTTAAAAATAAAGATTTATGGAACTGGTTTACCACAAAAATGCAGTTACAAATTTTGTAAAAACAAAAATAAATAAATAAATAAATAAATAAAAATAATTAATAAAAGTAAAAAGTTTTATTAAATATATATATGAACCTTTTCGGATTTAAAAAAGCACCCAAAAGGGTTTGTTAATGTTAATTACTTTTTCGCTGAGCTCGCAGTCTACCAGTCTGCTGTTGCACTCATTTTGTTAAACGTTTTTTTGAGCCCAAAACAGACAATAGTCCCAAATCAAATGTTATTCTCAAAACATCACTATGAACGGCGTATTCCTTTTCAAAATGTTGCCACCAAATATTATCGTCCTGTATCAAATTTAAAGGAATTAAATAATGAAGAATCTACATGAATGTATGGAAATTTCTTTTCTTGTGAAAAAACAATGGTATCTAGATGCATCATATTTTGAGTAACGTAGTCCTCCACCCGAACATGGACACCTAAAAGCCCCTAATTTCGAATTTGTTTTACTACCTATTTCATGTTCTGTAAATTTTTAACCAAATTATGATTAACAAACTCAACGATTTCAAAGCGAGCAGTCGCAACACCGTACAGAAAAAAGAACATTTTTATCTCCAACGCGCGGGACTGTCTACAGGAAATTCTAAAGATATGCTGTTTTAAAATATTTTGTGATTTAGCTGTTGTATCGAATTTTATATGATGTAAGCGCGAAGATTGTGATATTTAATAAATAAAGTAAGCACATGAATAAAAAAAGATTTGTAGAGTCATCTCGGTATAGAAACTGTTCACTGATGTATTGAACTGAGAAAAGACTGCAAAAAAACAGAAAAAGCTTTATGCCAATACTTAACGCTGCATCGGAATTCTGAACGTATACTGCTATGTTGTTTTTAAATTTTTTGTAAGTTTACTATTGAATTGTATATGGTGTAAGTGCGAAGAAAACAATGCTTAATAATAAAGTTAGAAAGAAAACAAATATGGTTTAGTACGACTACAGAAAACTGGTAGATTGCGAACTCAGCGAAAGAGTAAAAATTCTTACAAACCCTTTTGGGCGAATGTTAATATCTGAAACCTTTCAGATTTTTTTTTCTTGTTCCGCTTTTTCGTTTTATTATTAAGGATCGGTTTCTTCGCACTTTAACCATATAGGAAGCAGCAAAAGTACAAATACAGTCGATTCGGGTTAATCGGACCGCATCGAGAAGCGATCGTTTTGGTCCTAATAACGGCTGATGCGATTACACGAACATGCCCTATGTTGTGAAACGAGACGTGCTATATGTAACAAACAGTAAACGTACATGTAAATCATGTACTAAAATGTAATTATGACCGTTACTGTGAGGTATACACGTATGGCGAACATAAATATACAAACAAGAACTACAAGTCGAACTTTTTTCATTGAGAAAATTAATTTAGAAACAAATTCTAAGAAACGACCTGCAGAATACTCAGCATGCGAAGCACAATAAAAACAAATTCTTACCAAGTTCCAATTAATATTTGAAGAACTTATCCAATGTGATCTGACGCGTTCTCTTGACGGATTGCACGTGAACGAAATCGCCACAAATATCTAACGCAGCAATGGGACTACCTTCATTTCCCTCCTGCATGAAATACTGACCCAAAGTTTCAATGCATTTCTTCACATCCTGTGTTGTCACTTGCACCAACTTATCCAGCGGCATCATCATCATCATCACTTTCTTGATCTTCCGATGCTGTCGTGTGTTTTGCTGCAACTCGAGCAATGATTGCAGCGGCGTAATCTTCATTTTCATCGTAGTATTGAAGCTCGTTGTGGACGAATAAAAATTCTTCTCAATTTTGTACCTGTTGAAGTTCCACATGTCTGTCATCATGTTCACTTTCAATGAGCATGCCCACATC
This sequence comes from Stegodyphus mimosarum, assembly GCA_000611955.2. Taxonomy (NCBI): domain Eukaryota; kingdom Metazoa; phylum Arthropoda; class Arachnida; order Araneae; family Eresidae; genus Stegodyphus; species Stegodyphus mimosarum. The sequence continues at coordinate 860,915 of KK118226.1, read as the reverse complement.
CATCTCCAAGAACAAGTGCTTAAAGCCACAGTGAGAAACACAGTTCTGAATTGCGTTGTGTAGCGAAATTAAACTAATTAAGCAATTAATGAGTTAACAAAATTTAACCATTCATATTCCAAATTATGCTACACAACGTGTCTTTTTACTTAATATCTGTGCTAATTTGTTTTGCCTTAATTGGGGTTTTCATACTTAAGTTTTACGTTCTTAGCGTTCTTTATTCACTAAACATATAAACGGCAGACAATGGAACTTTGTGCATTTTTCGCCTAATATTTGAAGTTAAAAATACTTAATCTGTGTTCACATATTTATGATTTATACTACTGGAAGCAGAAAAATTTGATCTTCAATTTAAGATTACTTTCAAATCAATAGCTAAATTGGTTTTTGAGGTATAGCAATTTATTTTGTAGCATTCATTATTTTAATTAACCAAATTATTTTTAGTTTGAACTTTCCTATCGAATTCTCAAAGTTTCAGTTGCTGCCCGAATTTAGCGCGAGTGAGATATTTATGCAAATCGCATATATCTGTTAGCAGTTAAAAGGCAGGAGTTAACGAGGGGAAAGACAGAGCCTTGGATTTATCGCCGTAAGGCTGTGCGCGCAAAGATTTCCTCTGTCTACTGAAAGTTCGCCTTCATAGGCAATTTGCAATTACCAGTGTTTGCTAGTGAAATTCGCATAATTGCATTTCACTAAGAGTTAAGCTTCCGTCGCCGTCCTACTTAGAATTAAGTTAGGGAATTGAATTTGTTAACACACCTTATTTTCATATTATTTTAGTTCAGCCCAAGTAGTGGCTTACTCTCAATTGGAAGAGTTGTAAATATTTGAATTAAAGGGTCACTTTTAAACCCTCCTTCTGACTTTGTAGTTTCTGCAACACTAAAGGACATAGCCTAGATTTGCTCACTGTCCTCCACATAAGGTTTCACAGTTTATGCTCACGAAAAGAGTCAAGAGGTTGAAGGAGGAACCTTATAATTTAACTAATTTTTCTACTTTCCTGATTTTTCTATTGAAGGTGGAAAAACGCTTTTTGTGTAGGCTTTTTAGCTGCCCTTTACCACTAATAAGGAATATTACCAGAGGGGAGTAGCTGTGCCATTTCAGCTGTCCTCCCCAGGTGTTATTTGGCAGGTTTTCTGGCGAGAAGAAGAAAAATGGTTGAACTGACAATTAGAAAAGTGAGAAACGTTTACGGGGTGAAAGGTTATGAGTGGGGATTTTTCACCGTTCCAGTGGGGGTTGGCGAAATGTGGTAAACTTTCGTAACAAAAACGCGTTGTAAGCGTCGCTCGCTCTTTTTCCTCTGCTATGACTTGGTAACGACTTGTCGAGAATTTTAGAAGAGGGGCTGTTACGCTTCCTCATTTCAGATTTACATCACGTTACTTGAAATTTTGCCTTCTTGCCCCTTTAGAGGCCCACTATAAATTAACTTCAGTTTGTTTAACAAAATGTTCTTCGCTTCAACTAAGGGCAAATATCTGCCCATCTAATTTAATCGCAGATTAATTATGCTACTTAGACCTGCCAATAAAAAGAATTTCTACACTTACTGTTTTTATTTGCCACGTCAACCACCTTGGGAAATTGGCTCGAGATGAGGTCTCTACTTAATAGACGAATGATTATCATCATGCCTTTCTGTAGCGGTCCCTGTAATGCAGAAGTACCTGCTCTTCAGTTTTCATAAACAGATATCTTCCGGCTGAATCTTCACCATGCCTGCGAGATCAATTGAAGTTTGTCTCCAGTGAATTCTCCAACATCTTAAAAATCATGGACAATCCCTTTCTTCCTAACACCGGCAGCTTCAATTTCAGTTAGGATGGATTGGCTGTTCGGGCTTCTCAGTTAAGATTTTTTTAGATGTTTCGTTTTCCTCTTACTAGAATAATTATAACTTAAGGAAAAATAGGTTTACTGTATTTGTCACTAATACTTAATTAACTGAAAATTTTGGATTAGTGCTTAGAATGGATCTTCTTTATAAAAATATAAATTTTACTGGTTGTAATTAAGATTGATTTTCAAAAAATTAAATGCTGAGGAATTTAAATTTAATACTTTTGTTTAGGAAACTTTAACAGCTGAGGTTTTGAAGTAATTGAATCTGAAATTTACATTTACTTATTAAAGTTTTGTTGGTTGTTGTTTGCTTAAAATACCAGTATCTTATAAATTTGTTGAATCAGTGCAATACAGTTAATGAAATTTATGATGGAAAATTTTATTGAGAAAAATCTAAATAGGTAGTATATAAGCTATTCTTGTGCAATAATTATGTTGAGTGTTGATAATCCTCCGGTATGTGTAAACGATAAACAGTCGAAATATTATTTTTATGAACGATTTAGTAAATCAATATGTTTGTTAAAATTCAGTTTCGTTGTTAATATGAGAGAACTAATATTCACTCTCCGGATAGTTGACTTTTAAATTTTATTACTTACTTGATATGATTTATTCATACTTGCTCAGATTAAAAATAAAATTCTAAGGTTATCTTAAAATTCTAAAAAATATTTGTGTTTCTTTATGTATTAAGTTGCATGATTTTATTCTTTGAATAATCTTATCATCACTAGCATCTACGTTCGTAGGGTTATTCCGTTTCTTAAGACACAACGCAAATCTCCTTTTTGGCTCGTTAGTTTTGAGGCAAAATTCTTAACCTGTTCTGTGGGGTCTTTCTAAAAGCACTACTGAATAATTGTCTCACTGCTCACTTTTCTCCAGCTGTCGGCCACAAATGTAACTGCTTGTAAGATGTTGATCTTTGCACTGACTTCGCTGGATTCTGACGATGAGGTCAGCAAACTTTCTTCAATTGCTTCAAGGATGTAATTAACGAATCTTGCACGATAAAAGGTCTTCAAATTTTTGATAATGCCCATGTTTATTGGCTTGACAAAAGCTGTGGTCGTGGGAGGTAGAAATTGCAGATGGATGTTCTTCAAGCAATCTAAATGAGGATGTGCTGCACAAGTCAAGAAGTAGCAGCACTTTTCTCGACTGGCGCTGTGTTTGACCCAATTCCAATCCTTCAGCCATTCTTTAAAATGTTCAGAGGTCTTCCACGCATTTCTGTTTCAACGATACAGAACTGGTAAATTGTCCATTATAAGTCCTTTAAAGCAGCGTGGCCTAGTGATTTTCCCTATAACCAACAGCTTCCTCTTTTCCGTTCCTAACATGGTTGAGCAGCACAAGACATTTACGCTACCCATCGCTTTTTTGGAGCCGGAGAGAGCATGGATTTTTGGAGCCGGAGGAGCATTTTTTGAAGCAGCATGTTTGTAACTTAACGAGCCGTCTGGTGTAGCACGATAATACAGCCCAGTTCCATCAGCATTATAGATGTCATGTGCTGAAAAATCTTCAAGAAGCTCGAGCAGTTTTGTTGATTTCCATTCTTCAGCACCTGCACTATCAGCACTTCTCGCCATGTGCTTTCTTGAATTTTATGTCATGTCTAGATTTCCATCGACACAACCAACCGTCCGTAGCTTTCAAGTCATCGTGGCCAAGCTTTTAGCGAGTTCTTCTGCTTTGCGTTTTAACATTAGGCCGCTTACTCGCACAGCTCATCCAGTAACAATGGCAAACCATTCATTAAGGGCTTTATTGACGTCTGGATCCTTGCCTTCACGCTTCCATTTTTTGGAAGTTTCTCCTCGTCCTTCACATTGTGTCCATTCTTCTCGCAGCTCATTCTCTTGTTTTATCAAGCGCGAAATTGTAGTCTTTGCCAATCCGGTAATTTAAACCAACCGACGCTGACTAGTATTTTGTGGTTGGTGCTTGATCTTATCCAGGAAGCCAATTTTTTTCAGCTAACATCAAGTCCTGTCGTGGCGTTTTTGCAGGGGAAACAGTCTGAAGGACGAGCACAGTTCACTGACTAAAGTAGTCTGAAGAAAACTTGGCGTTTCGGGGTCAAGATGTTGAGGGCAAGAGGGAGTTAAAATGCTCCACCATTCAAACATTTGGCAGTAAAATCATCCCAAAAGGGTGGTGAAATTATAGCTTTCTAGTGTCAACTTTAATCATGATTAACAGGCGGGAATTCCTTTCAGTTGGAGCCGGACACTCTATTGTTCATTTTCTCGAAACTCGGAGACGCAGTTGGACCAATAACGTCGCTGGCGGGTACTCGTGGCTCTGATTTAAGAAAGGTCAAAGAAAATGGTGCCGGTGTTCACCTTCCACTGGTTTTGCTCTTGTCCTGCACTTTAAGGAATTCCTGACCTTTGATAAAGCATTCTCTTGGGAAGCACAGCGACAGATTCTCCCATATGGCGCGGACCACCTGTACATCCGCTGTACGCGGCCTACTTGTGGCTTCTGTTTCTTATGCTCACGTTTTTTGGTCCGACTAAACGGAATTTTGGTCCAAATAAGCGAATAATAATAAAATTATGTACGTAGGATTTATTTCGGATTCTTTAGGATTCGGTCCGAAAAAGCGGCTGGTTCAATTATCCGATCGTCCAATTAACCGGATTCGACTGTATTTTAAAAGTAGCCTATGTTAAGAATTCCCGATGCAGTCTTAAGTGTTGTCATAAAATATTTTTCCTACTTTTTTCAGTCTTTTCTCAGTTTATAATATCGATTTTCACTCTTCTTATTAAGATGGCTTACAAAACATTTTTTGTCTCTTTATTACTAACGTTTTATGTGTTTAATTTTTATTAAATATCACGTTCTTCACACTTATGCCACATAACTGTCCTCTCAACAGAAAAATGCTAAATTACTCATAAACAGCACATTTTTATAATTTCCGAAAGGCTCCCTCGTGCTCTGGAGATAAAAATCTTTCATTCCGTACAGTGTTGCTGTTGTTAGGTTTCAAATTGTTGAGTTTGTTAAGCATTCATCAAAGTTTTTCAAAATATAAAGTAAATAATAAAAAGATATATAACGCCATTCTATGAAAATACTGAATTTATTTTAATTAGGTAGATCATGAATTAAATGCATTTTTATTATTTAAATCAATCCGATTCAAATGTAAGAAACTAATGCTCTTAACTGCATCTGCTGCTTTCAGATAGCTTTGTTTGTTAATCCACAGCAGAAAAATTTATTTTGAAAGCTAAATATCTTATATTTTGTCAAATAACAACAGAACAAACGAAATGCGAATTTACGCAATTATAGTGATTCGAAACAAAATCCCATTTCGAAATTAATAGCCCCTGTTGAGGTAATAAAAAATCTTTAATAGTACCCTTATTTATCCGAAAATTAAACTTTCACACTAGGTCAGACCTTGCAAAAGGCGACAAATAAAGGATATTTCAAGTATTATGAATAACATTAATCTTTTCACCGGCAGTCAAAATAAGGTGAGTTCAGTGCATTATTACTTAGGCTGGGTTTCTGTCAAAATGGTAGTTCCTTTTTTACATTCATAAAGAAATATTTACGGTTTTATGAATAAAACTACTTCACATTCTGTCGCACTACTAATTCATTTTTCTTTTATATTGCCAAGTTTCTATTATATTACTGTTTAAACTTTAAGCCCATTTCTATAAATATGCTTTAATTAAAGTAAGTTTCCCTTCTACATATTTTGAACCGTCTTAATTTTCAAGCAGTTTTCACTCAATCCAGGGTGTTAAATACGCCAATATATATGTCAGATGAATACCGATAATTTTACATAACACTTTTATTAACTAATTTTTAAGAATATCAGATTATATCTGTTGTCATTCTTTACCAGGACATTAGTAAGTGCACATGAAAACAATTTAACTTCCAAAGATATTCATATATTTCTTTACTATTAAATAGCGAAGAATCTGTATGTATCTCTGTTTATTTTGTTCCTTACGTTATGGAAAAAACGGTGGAATCTAGAGACACCAGATGTTATTTACATGTAGTCCTTCCCACGAGAATGTGTATATCCAATACAGCTTTTTCAATTTCGAATTTTTTTTATTTCATGTTTTATACAAACTGAATGAAATTTTGATTAATAAACTCAGCGATTTTAATTTAGTACTTTAAGAAGAGGCGATGTGTGGCCGCAGCTGTTATTTACTATTAACTGGGTCTATGAAATTTCACTAGCTGAACTTTTTAAAATCATTATGCACTTTTTAAATGATCGGTTAGTGGGCTAGTCTATATAAAATAAGAAAAGAAATGTGTTTTAGAGTCTTAAGAACTCAGATTGTTTCAAACCTAGATATCATTAAATGCTTGAAAGCGCTAATACCTTCTTATCTTTCACATTTTTAGTAATACTTAGTCTGTATTTTAATATTTTTAGAATTGGAACTGGATACAGTGATAAATTTTGGACACGCACCACAAGTACAATCCTTCAACGAAATTCTCTATGCAATGATGTATGGAAATTCAGTTCAAAAACAAGAAGCACAAAGCATCGAAATCAGTAACTTGAACAGTTACTATGCGTATGTACGATTTAAATTCTTAATTTTTTCATTTATAATTTTCCATATTTTCCTCTTTATTATCATGTTTATCAAGTCCGAATTTGAAGAAATAATACAGTTTTAATTTTATTTGTAATAAACTCACTACGAGAGTTTGGAAGAAAACACTAAGAGACTAAGTAAATAAGGCACTTAGAGTTTAGAATGAAGTTAAGATTTTAGTATTATAACATTTATCATATATTGTTCCACTCTTGAGTGCAAATGAAATTTTCAGTTTTGAATTTTTTTATTATTTTTTTATTCATTTAGGGTCACACGTAAGGTGTTACTTTGAAAAGATTTAAGTTTTTTCACATGAATTACAGCAGTGCCCCAGATGCTGCATGCGTACAATATAATAGGTCTTAAGATAGATGTATAGAGAAGAGCTTTGTTTTTAATTGACAGTTGGCTATTATGAGCTAAAAGTGGGTACGGTTGAGCTCTGGCACCCTTTGCTTTTTTGATAATATTATCAATTTGAAGGTGCCAGCGTAATTTAGAATCAAGTATAACACCAAGATATTTGTACGAGTTGGACCAGGGACCAAATCGTTGAAATACTCTAAATTGATGGTAGGGTACGGAATTGGGGAATGTTTAAAAATGATGCAGCACATTTAGTGACATTAATTTTTATTTTCTAGGTAACGAACCAGTGCTCAAGGCTTTAGAGGTAACTCTGAATATTATGAACCAATCTATCCAGGCGTTTGTGTTTTGCTAGGATGGGTGTCATTCGCGTAAACAGCTAGAGTGACACTAGGAGAGTTTGGCATGTCATTAATAAATAAATTGAACAAAGTGGGTCCTAAAAGACTCCTTTGAGCATCTCCACTGAAGATTGGACAGGATGCCGAAATGATAAAATTAACTCGTACTGAGAAAGAACTATTATTAAGATACGAGCTAATTATGTGAATTAAATGAGGAAGAAAAAGTGCGCCTGTAAGCATGCTGCTATGAAACCTTCATGAAAGGAAATCCACTGTCTTCAGCAGCTGGTGCGTGGTGCAGTGTTTTGCTCGGAAACCAGATTGTTCGTCAATAAGGAATTTATGGCTCCAGAGAAAATCATTCAGGGGTTTAAGTAGAACCACGTACACCCGCTTTTTTGCTATAAATTTTACCAACGGCTCCAAAATCCCTCGAAAGGGTGTCAATTCCGGACAAGAACGCCCCGAAGAAAACAGTATAAAAATTCTTACTTTTCAAAATTTTAATTCAACACCTTTCCTTAATCTCGCCAGAAACTAGGCAAATAAAAACACCTGCTGATAGTAACCCTGAATTTCTACCGGAAGCACAAGTTGACCTTCACTATAACTCATTCCAAAGTAGCTTAAGAATAGGTTCTTTGTTAAGAATGACAAAACAGCAATCACACTAAATCCCAAGAAAGCTACAGAATTTTGTTAATTAAATACGTATATTTCACAAAATAATTAAGCTATCCACTGGAAAGTAATTTAAGTGCAAATCTTCCTGTTTCTTCTTGTATAATTATAATTATATAAACTCAAATTAAGTATTTTAAAATCCGGATTACAACAGGAAAAACACTCCCTATTCCCATTGTCTGCTGCCAATCGCGTTCCGAAAACGAAAGTAAGAAATTACTATCTTAAGTACAAAACTCTAAGTAAAAGTAAACCAAATTAACACAGAAATTAAATAAAATACACATTGTGTAGCATAATTTAGAATATAAATGAATTAATTAATTAATTAGCTTAATTTCGCTACACAACACAAGAATCATGGAAGAATGCTGAATTTTTAAATGATGCAGTTATATTTGTAATTTGAGCATTAATTTTATTTATATTATCAATACGAAATATTAGTTTATTGTTCAATGTGCAAATTCTATAGATTTTAAGTTGAAAACTCATTTATATTTTAAAAAAATAATTATCCTTCATACAACATTATTTTTCTAACCATAACTTTAATTTCTCACATTTTATATTTCATTGCTCAGCGCAATGTTTTTCAATTTCGATCGGTCGAGTTTGAGATGATTAATGCACAATGTAATTTAATTTTAATTTATATTTTTGATAAAGTTTCCTATATTTTGAATTTCTTTGCTGTACATTGTTAGTTCAGAAACAGACAAATTTTCTTATGCGTTTCTCCTGACATCAGCTTCCTGAAGATGATGCCTCAGAAAATATACAATCCTGATTCTTTTATTTTTATTTGAATTTTATTTTTACTCAACTTTGGTTTATCAAATAACTAAAATTTATGGAGTTGTCTTTGTTTTGAATTATAATTTAAATTTTACATAGAATTTTCATCTTAAACATTTTTTTCAATTATGCTAATTGATACTATGCTTTTTTGCCTTTTTTTACAATTTTGGAAATGAATTTTTATGCTAATTTATTTCTACTTTACTTACCGGACTACCGGACTACTTTACTACTTACTTACCGGACTAAATATGATTTTTGAATTTTCATTGATGTTGGCTAATATATAAAGGGAGAGAGAGAAATGAGAAATAATTTCATGTGCGAGAACTTTTAATGCTTTGAAAAATATAAAAATGACGTTTGATATAATTACGAAGACATTTAGTAAAATAAAATTAAAATAAGCTTTTGTTTTTCATAAAGCAATCATCACTTATTGAAAATATGATCTTCCTGTGGGCATAATTTTACTACTTTAAGTTACTCTTAAAGGATGTCTGATTCATGAATGTAGCTATTTAATAAAATAGTATTTCAACACAAACTTTTAATATTTGTATAAAACTAAAGCGTTTCAAGTTAAGTAGTAGTTTTAAGGAATTTAAACTTAAAAGCAGTTCTTATTTATAAAATGATTTTTTTAATCTTATGTTGCTTATAAATATTTGATTTGTTGCATTTATTCACCCGGAATAAACCTTGCATATTAGTAAAATGTTATTATCTGCATTGCAATCGAACCCAGATAATTCATTGGAATTTCCATGAAAATCTTCTAATGCATCATTGCAAATTAGCTAAAATTTATTAAAAGTTATCTTTGTTTTCAGTAAATGGATCCCGTTTATGTTTCGTGAAATCATCTGCAAAGTGTTACATTTATTGAGCACGTGAAAGCTAAATAAACATAAGCATCTGTAATAGAAAGGAGACAAGACTTTCACTTACCTGTACATAATTTCCCCCAACCAATTTTCGCTTACTGAATAACTGTGTTAAATAAAGTTATTGAAGGTTGCACAAAGGTAGGAATGATGCTTTGCCAAATATATACATTCTGATACTACACGCTTTTCATTAAGCACAGAACAAAAAGGACTGCAGCTAGAGCTTTATTTTTACGTACGTGTAATAAGGGCAATTAGCACATGATTACGATTTCCGTAAATTCCGAAACTATGGGAATGGGAACTCGAAACATACCTGTGCGAAAATCTGATTCTTTTGCAGGGTTCCTTTACGTTAATTAACCAGTATAATACATATTTCTTCTTATCTAACATTAAGATCTGAAAAAAAAAGAATGTTAATATTTTGGTGAATCTCGGATCACTTTACCTAGAGATACTCCTTTTTAAGAATGACTCATGCCATCTGTTACATCCTCCCTCTCAGGCTCCGAGGCTGAGGAGGAACCAGCTGTATGTTTCCTGGGATGTCCTCTTCTGCGAAGAGGTTAAAAAGTGATAAATTCGTGTCAAAACCAAATCTTAAGGCCGAAGAATGATAGAAACCTAACGGAGTATCTGGCCCACTTAAGTTTAAGACCTCATAGGTAGTCGGTAAGCGTTAAGGGTAGTCGGTAAGCGTAGTAAGTGCCGTCTCGACGGCACATAAACAAATGTTTTCTATTCGGCGGATTTGCTCACGGAAGGCTTAAAAATCCAAACCCGATCTCCAGGTTTAAATTGGTATCTAGGTCTTCCACATGCATATTGCTTTCTTGTTTCCTTTCCTCTCGTTAACTGTGGGGGCAAATCTCCTTCAAATGGGGGATAATTTCTTCTACAAAATTATCACTGGGATAGCATGCCTAAGATCATGTGTTACATCATCCGATGTATGTAGCTCTCTACCAAGTTGGAGGACTGCAGCAGTTTGGCTGGTGGTTTTGCATTTATGAGTATTCATTGCGAAACAAATTGTCAGAAGCTGTTTCAAAAATTCAAAGAGTCATAGAAATCAAAGGTTGAGTAATTTTAAAAACGTAAAGTTTAATATGTACATTATTTACAAGTAATCACTTATAGATTTGCACTGATCATAAAAGATCGAAATACTAATGCCAATCGAAAAATCAAATATTTTAATAGGAACTTCATTGCTCCTATTCGACTAATGTGCGAAGCTACGCACGAATCTATCTATCTACCTTTCCATAGAGCTCCCGGTGGAGAGTCTGCCGAAATTCAAAAAAGGCATTTCCCGTTTCACACGAAACGCTAGCGCCATCTATCAATTAATCAAAATAATTTCCACACACTCCCCACCTGAACTCTGTCAAGAGTTCACATTAATCTAACAACAATCAAATTTATATCAATAAGTATTTTAACATATAATTATAAAACAATTAATAAGTATATTAAATGAATAGAAAATATACTCAAACTATAGTAATTACACTAAATTCTATAAGAATGAATGTTAATATGAAATATAATTTTGACACAATTCAATAAATCTAAACTATTCTTAATCATATGAAACTAAAACAGCAAAAATAAACAATAGCACAAAAACATATTGAATCAACTCATATTACTAAATAATAAAAATTGTTTTTAAAGTTCTAAAGGATATAATAATTGAACTGGTCGTCTTATTATTGTTCCATCAGCAGTTTTTAGTTCACAGGAACGGACTTTGTCGTCACGACCACGAAAAACTTTTATTACTTTGCCACACTTCCACAAAAGTTTGCACTTATTATTCCCTTCTATTAAGACGAGATCGTCAACTTTGAGATCATCATAAAAGTTAGGATTCTCTAATTGACGAGCTGACCGAAGATCCATTAAATATTGTGTTTTCCATTTAGTCCACAATTGCCTAACCAATAAATCTTGATAAATCTTTCTTTTGGTCAGAGAGAACTTGGTAGAGCCATCTTTAACAATGGAGTTAAAGGTGATAGGTAGTGTAGAATCTTTTTTTCCGAAAATCAAGAAATTGACTGGTTTCAGTGGCAGTGGTTCCTTGTGGTCACTGTACACATAGGTCAATGGACGAGAATTCAAAACAGCTTCCACTTGTGCTAAAACCGTTGACAATTCTTCAGACGTTAGCAAGGCTTTACCGAGAATTTTCCTTAAGCATTCTTTCACTGATTTTACTAATCTCTCATAAAAGCCTCCCCACCAAGCCCCTCGTTCTATTATAAACTTCCATTCGATTTTCTCATTCGACAGAAAATCTTGGAATTTCTCATTTGACAACAGTTTAGAGAAATTTTCGAGTTCCTTTTTTCCCTTTTTAAAAGTTTTTGCGTTATCTGAATAAATTACTCGACAATTGCCTCTCCTAGAGGTGAATCTTTTGAATGCCATCAAGAAAGAATCCGTAGAGAGATTCGGTACAAGTTCCAAATGTATGGCTCTAGTGGTAGCGCAAGTAAATAATGCTACATAGGCTTTTTGATTCCCTTCGACGTTTTTTACGTAAATCGGTCCAGCAAAATCTACGCCGCAAACGTAGAATGGCGGCGTCTCATTGATTCTATCTTCTGGAAGCTGAGAAGTGGTCTGGTCGGCAGATTTCAATGAATATTTTTTACATATAAGGCACTTGTTTATTACCTTCTTGACAAACTGACGTCCTTTTGGGATCCAAAAACGACTACGAATTTCAGCTAAGGTTGTTGCTACTCCTCCATGCATCATTTTAACATGTGTACTTTCTACTATTAAATTCCTTAGCCAGGAGTTTCTTGAAAGAATCGTAGGATGTTTTTCATCGTGTGACAAACTAGAATGTTCTAATCTTCCACCTGCTCTCAGTATCCCATTCTGGTCTAGAAAGGGATCAAAAAGATATAAAGATGATTTTTTTCCGACTTTATTTGCCTTTTTCAGAGACTCGATTTCTTTGGGATAAAAGCGTTCTTGTTCAGATCTAATCCAATAATTTTCAGCATCTATTAATTCTTCGGTTGTTAATGAACCCGTCAAATGGTTCGTTTTCCTACTTTTACCAATGAATCGCTTCATCCAACTAGTTATTCTCCACAATTTTCTTAAATTACTATATTTTGAGATGTCTATTAGTCTTTCTTCAACTGGCGTGCACACAAATTCATAAATATCATTAATGTTCTTGCGGTATTCTAATTCTTCTTCAACCATAAGTTTTTTTTCGTTCTGTCGAGGCCACAATTCAGACGACATTCTAAGCAATTCTGGCCCATGAAACCAGATAGGATTGTTTTTCAGCTCATGAAGTTTAGCTCCCCTCGAAGCCAAGTCAGCTGGGTTACTTTTTCCGGGGCAGTAATGCCAATTTTCTGGGGATCTTAAATTTTGTATTTCTTGAATACGATTTTTAACGAAAAGCTTAAATTTCTTTGCACAGTCCTTTATCCAGAAGAGTGTGACTTTCGAATCAGTCCAGAAAAAACAAGAAAGTTGTAACTTCAAAACTTTAACGATGCTAGTGCCTAACTTAGCCGATAAAAGAGCTCCCATAAGTTCCAACCTAGGTAAGGTGAGCGGTTTTAAAGGCGCTACTCTAGTTTTGGAAGCAACAAAAACCGTAAATATTTGTTCATTACTGGAAATTATACGCAGATACGCTACTGTACCATACGCTTTTTTGCTAGCGTCAGAAAAACAGTGCAGCTCAATCCTTTCCACATCACTATTACCAATTGCAGAAAAATAATATCGTGGAATACCGATTTCGTCCAAACTGGAAACTTCTTTGCACCATTTTTTCCATACAGAACATAAATTTTCTGGTAGTTCATCATCCCAGTCTAAAGCAAGTACCCAGATTTGTTGCAATATGATTTTGATTCTAAGTACAAACGGAGATAATAGACCTACAGGATCAAAAATTCGTCCTATTGCCTGCAAGACAAAACGTTTAGTATTAACTTGTTTTGACAGAAATGTTATCAAGTTTTTGACATCAAAGTAAATTGAGTCATTTTGATTGTCCCAAGCGACTCCTAACACTTTCAATGGAGGGTTTCTAGCTTCCGAAATTTGAGGAGATTCTTCGCATTCAATACCTTCTTTAATCCACAGTTCGCGCAGTTCTTGAGAATTGGTATGCCATTTATGTAGAATCATACTGGCATCTCTAAAAATGCTGATGCATTCTAAACTGGTATTGAAAGCAAGTTCAACATTTTGGTGTCCTCCAATGATGTCATCTACATAAATGTGATCATTTAGGAATTCGCAAGTGGCAGGGTAGGTTTTCTTATATTGTTTCAAATGGTGTTTAATGGTTGCAGCCAATAAAAACGGACTGCTATTTACGCCAAATAACACACGAGTGAATCGGTAAGTTATGAAATTTTGTGGATCTTCGAATGGGTTTTCTGTAAACAAAAAACGTGTTACATCTCTGTCTTTCTCATCTACTTCTATCTGCAGAAAAGCCTGCTTTATGTCACTTATAAAGGCTACAGGATGAAGCCTGAAGGCTAATAAAAGTTCGAAAATGTCAGGATACAAATTTGGACCAATATGTAAGCAGTCGTTCAACGAAATTTCACCAGGTTCATGTGAGGACGCGTCGAATACGATACGTAGTTTACTAGTAGTTCGATCACTGCGAATGATTTCTCTGTGAGGCAAATAAAATGTGATTTGGGTTTCACATTGTGATTTGAGTTCAGTGTCTGGAACTGGTTCAATGATGTTTTGTTGTAAATAATCTTGTAAAACTGTCTGGTATGAATAAAAAAGTTCGGGGTTATTCTGAAATCGCTTTATGAGTTTCTCAAATCGTTTCACCGCAACCGCTTTATTATTGTGTAACTCATATTTTCTATCAGACTTCCATGGCAGCCTAACCTTGTAACGAGAATTTTTGTATAAAATTTCCGATTCGAATTTTTCCATTATAGCATCTTCCAATGGATCAGATGATTCATTTTCAGGCTTTATACCTAAACTTTCAAGCTCCCAAAAGTTTTTTATTTGATCAGATATTATATCTTCCTCAACTACAATATTAAAGGCTGTAGAAGTGCACCTTGTACCTTTAGTGTAACCTAGCAGAGACCAACCGAATAGCGTTTCTGCAGCTACTAAATGTTTGTCTAAACGTTTAAGTTTCCCAGTCACTATATCATAATAATAATCAGCTCCTATCAAAAGAGTTATTTTTTCCTTACAATCCCAAGAGTCTGCGAGTTGTAAACGTTCTAACTGTTTGCCTATAATGTGTTTATTCACATTAGGAGGTGGTAAATCAGAACTTGAAATTTGTTCAGTCACGAGGGCTTCAATTTCGATTTTCGAATTCGGTATTTCCTTGTTCTCTAACTTTATCTTAACAACGTTAAATGTTTTTCTAATGGGTGTTTTATTTCCAAACGTAAATACTGAAAGAGTTTCTGATCGAATAATAGGAAGTTTCAATTTATCCGCGATTTCCTTTGCCACGAAAGAACGCATACTACCTGAATCCAGAAGAGCTCTTATTAAAACCGACTGCGTATTTGTTCGGAGTGTTACGCAACACGTTTGAAGCGAAATGGTTTTAATTTTATTCCCAGAGAATGTTGAAAGAACATGCGAATCTTGTACACTGTCATTTTTTTCTTTTAGTTCTTTCTCAGCCTGAAAGCATATAGAACGGTTATGCTTGCCCTTGCATCTGGAACAAACGACACCACTTTTGCATTCCTTCATTCGATGTTTCGATTTCAAGCATAAAAAACATCTTCCTTGCTTACGCAATAAATTTCTCTTCTCATCAACTGTCAATGACTCACATTTTTCAGTAACATGTTTAGATGTATTACAGAACAGACACCAATTAGTAGTTTTGTTTTCACTAACTGGCGCCAAGAGCTGGTAAGCAGAAGACGTTATACTCTCCTTCCCTCCCTTCTTCTCTTTATAAGCACAGGAAGTGTTTTCTGATTTATGGGTAGAGAGCAAAAGATGGTTTCTTTCTCGACATTCTAATTCCGATCGAATAAATTGCATTAACTTATCAACATTAAAAAAGGACGATGAATCCGTTTTACGATTAAACTCTAAAGTTATCTCAGAAGGCAGTGTTTTCATTATTGCCGGGATCAACATATAACTGTATTTATCTGGTGTGACTTCTAACGATTTCAAGCTGCGTATTTCGGTTTCTATAGTGTCACAAAGTTTGCGAAGTTTTAAAATGTCACTGGTTTTAGTTACTGGGGTAAGATTCAGGAGTTTTTGCATGTGTGAGTTTATAATGATATCTTTCCTGCCAAACCTGTTTTTAAGAATTTCAACAGCTTCGTCGTAATTTTGTTCCGAAATACAGAAACCTTCTATCGTGTGTGCAGCGTTGCCGCATAAGTACGATTTTAAGTAATTAAATTTTTCGATTTTTGTTAAAGATTCATTATCGTGGATTGCTACTTTGAAAGAGTTCCAAAAACTTGTCCACTGGGTATAATCTCCGTAGAATTTAGAGATAGTTAATTTTGGCAGCCGGGTAAATTTATTGCTTTCGTTTTGAGAATCTTTGGCGGTTTCGTTAAAAATGCTATTTTCATTATCCGAATTTGTCACTTTAGTTAATTCTTTCAATTTTTTATTCGCTCTAAACTGCCATAATTGGATTTTCTCTTCGTATTCGATACAAGATGTTATTTCAGTTTCGAATTCGTCGGTTTCCACTTTCAAGTCGCGCTGTATTTGAGCATCTAAATCAGTCAGAGATTTCGATTTCATAATTAATTGATCTAAATTTTCTTCTATTATGCTTGTACTAATGTCTTCTTTATCTAATTCCGTTTCGAGTTTCTTTAGAATCTTGGACACGGTGGTCCTTAGAACTTTTCGTTTCGATTTCAATTTAAGAACAGAATCTTCTGCCATGGCTCTACTTTACAAAATAGAAAATTTAGCCTTACCTTTTGCTGTCTTCGCACACTTGCTATGTGCTAAATCCAAATTGATGGCCGCATGCACCAGTTTTGTTTCAAAAATTCAAAGAGTCATAGAAATCAAAGGTTGAGTAATTTTAAAAACGTAAAGTTTAATATGTACATTATTTACAAGTAATCACTTACAGATTTGCACTGATCATAAAAGATCGAAATACTAATGCCAATCGAAAAATCAAATATTTTAATAGGAACTTCATTGCTCCTATTCGACTAATGTGCGAAGCTACGCACGAATCTGTCTATCTACCTTTCCATAGAGCTCCCGGTGGAAAGTCTGCCGAAATTCAAAAAAGGCATTTCCCGTTTCACACGAAACGCTAGCGCCATCTATCAATTAATCAAAATAATTTCCACAGAAGCTTTTCTGCCCAAGAAGAATGTTTATCGTAACACAAGCACAAGTATGGCTAATCTAGGTGTCAAGTCCTTGTTCTTTTTCTCTACTAGATTTGCTTGAGGGTGATACACTGGCGTAAACACTTGGTGAATGTTAAAAAGAAAACACGCTTGCAGTATGACAGCGCTAACGAACTGAGTTCCATTATCACTGATTAGCTTCCGAAGTAGTTCATATCGCAAGAAGATCTCTTCGATTAATGTAATGGCACATTCCTTAGCAGTAGCAGTGGGTAAAGCGAAATCCTCCACCCATTTCGCGTTTCAATCTTCAACAATGAAAATCCATTTTTCCCATTGTTACCTTCAGGTAATAAACCAAATAAATCGGTAGCAAGCGTTTCGAAGAGTTGGCCATATATTGACGTCTGGAACAGCCCGGATGTCTTTTGATTTGAAGGTTTGTAACGGTTATATTCGTCACAGCTTTTTACGTAATCTGCAATGTATTTGTTTCCTGTGAAATAATATCTCTGGGAAATTCTGTGGTATGTTCCTTTAGCACCATAATGTCCTGCTGTAGGAGCATCATGACATTGTTTAAGGATTCTTTCTCGTTCTTGGGTTGGTATTACTAATTAAGCTTCCTCTGACTCAGAATCTGATGAAAACGATATAAAATACCTTGATTTATTATATAACATCGTCTGGTCCAATTAGGAATCTTTTCAGCTTTGACTTAAGTTTCGAAAGATTCTAGTATTTTTTTAAGATGTGTATTCTTCAGCTATTATTCTCAGGGAATTTCTGGTACATTTCTGGTTGGCATGTTAATGGTTATTGTACAAACTTCACATGATTCTCTTTCATGGTTGCACACAGGACGTGACAGCATATCGTCTAAAAGGTTTGCTCGTCAAGGAATGTATTCCATCTTCAAATTATAAGACTATAATTGCTTTTCCCTCCTACCAAATCTGCCCGTAAGTGACTTTAAAATCTACTTCAACGATTGGTGAAATGATACCACAGAAATGTCTTGACCATCAATGTAGCCACGGAATTTGTTCAAGGCCCATACCACAGCAAGGTCTTCTCTTTCTGCTGTAGAGTAATTTCTTTCAGCGGTAGACAGCAAGTGGCTAGCATATTCTAGTGGATATACCTCTGAACCTTTCCCTTTAATAGAACAGCACCCAAAGCGTAATTGCTAGCATCCGTCCGAATAATGTAAGGCTTTGTTGCATCATTTTGCTATAGGAGGGGAGGGCTAACAATAAAGTCGTTTAAATGTCTGCAAAGAAGTTTCTTCCTTTGGTCCCCATGCCCAGCTTACGTTCTTCTTAGTTAGACTGCTAGCTATTTCTGAAAATTTCGGTATGAATCTTCTATACCAGGAACAGGTCTGCAAGAAAGACTGCACCTGTTTCAAATTTCTTGGAGCAGGCACCTTATAGCAGAGGTTTTCCCTGGATCAACTTCTACTCCTTCACTACTAATCCAGTGACCAAGACTTCACTGCAAGCAAAATTGCATTTCTCACGATCTGCATTAAGTTTAATTTGCAACAGTCGCTTGAAAACTATTTCTAGATCAGCTACATGTTTTTCCAATGTCTCTGGTAGTATTGTAATACCATCTAAGTAAGAGAGAACAAGCATATTCTTTAAGAAGCTTCGGAATTTATCAGTTAATCTCTGAAAAGTTGCCTGAGCGGTCTTCAATCCGAAATGCATTCGAACCAACCGGAAAGCTCCAAAAGGGCAAACAAATGCTGTTTTGTGTCTGTCTGTAGCACAAACACTGACTTAATGGTACCCAGACTGTAAATCAATATTTGTCATATATGGTGTGCTTTTAGCAGAATGTAGCAAGCCAACCATCCTAGGTAATGGATATGAGTCTGACATCATAACAGCATTCAGTCCTCGGTAATCGACACAAAGTTGGACTTTACCGTTTGGTTTGAGCACAAGAACCACTGACGCAGCGTATGGAGACTCACAGTCTTCTATTTTTTTCTTTTTCAGCAGATCATCAAGCTCCTTCTTTAAAATCTCCTTCTTGGCTGGAGACATCTGGTATGGGTACACTTAAACTGGATGATTATTTTCGGTATTTATATGATGTTCAATATAGAAAGTTGCTTCTCCTCTTAGTTGGAACACACCTCAGATCATATTTCGTTTATAGAGCATTGAGCTTTTCTCTTTGGTTTTCAGTTTAATTTCTTCCTACTTCAGTTAATTTTCTCCATTTTCTCTTAATCGCAAATTATTGAATTCCGCATTATTCTCTGGACGTTCGGATGGTTTGAAAATTTTGTCGTTCAAAGCTAAATTTCTGTTTAGGGTCGTCATGGAAATACCATCTATTATTTGGGAGGTCTAAAATAATTCCAATGGTACACCAAAAATTCGGCGTTATCCTAAAAGCGTTCTGTTAGCTTTTGCTGAAGATAACGCAAATAAATTTATTGAGAACGATCGTCTTTCAATTTCGATATCAACTTGAGTCGTATACACTTCTGTTTCCTTCTGGAGATCATCGGCGAGGGCAATATTCATATTGGCTTTCCCAAATCCTATTCGTCTTTCTCTCCCGCTGTAGTGTAGCTGTCTCTAGTGTTCAGCACACACCATTCCGGTTAACCCGCTTATTTTTACTCTCAAAACGGTAGTCTGGTGTTCCTCGACTGAGAGTGTCCGAAGGTTTATAGCTTTAAGATCAGTTTCTTTCTTGGGAAGAGGAGAGCAGACGAGGCATTAAGCCCTAATAAAGCCTGACTTCAAACATTCATAGCAACTAACAAGTTGGTGGTCATCATGTTTTGCATTATCTTTTGATGAAGCGTTTTTAGTAGGCTCTATAATTTTTGGAACAATCTCGTTGTTGAAATTTAGTG
>KK118226.1:769973-840999 GCA_000611955.2 Stegodyphus mimosarum | reverse complement strand
TACTAACTTTTTTATTTTTTACATGTCTAACTTTTTCATACATATCTAATTTGTCAGCGAGCTGAAGTTAGTTGTACCACTTACTCTAGTTATTCAAGAAATATTCTTTAATCCGGAGGGGCTTTCTTCTTAATCTGATTTTCCAACATCAACTTCTTCAGCAGTTCAAACATAGTCTTTAAGTCATCCATCGAAATAGTTTTTTAAGTCGCAGTAAAAGTCTCTCAAGGTGTTTTCAGGATTTTTCTTATCTTGGGTAAACAATTATCGAAATTTCTCAGCACTCAATTTGAAGCGCTTTAAGAGAGTTTGTTTAATTTTCTGATAATATTGAGCATCATCAAAAATTTCTTTTGCAATTAGTTTTGCAATATCGGTTGGCGGAAGATCAGCAAAATAGACTACCCATTTTGAAACTGGTACCTTCAAAAGGGTTAATTGTTTCTCAAACAAATCCAGAAATAAACTCATATCGGCTGTTTTAGGATCAAAATTAGGAATTAACTTATTCAATTGTAACTTAGGCATTTCTGCTTGTGCAGAAGATACTATTTCAGACTCCAATCTACTAGCAGTGATACTAGATTTTAATTTTAATTTCTCCAATTAAAACAAAAGTTCATTTTCTTTCTCTCTCTCTCTCTCTCAGCATGCTGTTCCATTTCCATTTCTTTCGTATCATTTATGATGCGGTTTAAACACTCTTTTGTAAAATTCCGCGTCATACTTGAGACTAGTGTTTATAGCATTACTTCTCTCAGGAATTCTAAAATTTAACATATAAAATACACAATTCTCAGAACATAAACTGTTATGGAATACTTTCAGTAATTTATATTCATGCAAAATATAGCAACTTGCGACTATACATTTCAATACTTTTCTATTTTTCTGTTTTCAAAACAAAACTAAATTCTTTACTCTGCATTCACTATAATTGACATTTATTTTCATTGCTTCATATCGGAACTTGCATGGGACAAAATACTTAAACTTTATATGAAATATTCATTAAAATATTTTTTTTAAATTGCCAAAGTAGCGAATGCTACCGCAAAATTCTTCATTTAAGTTTCAGCAATACTTCAAAATTTATCTTTCGTTATTAAAGGAACTGGTATACAACAGGACAGAAAACCACGAAATAAGCAGCTGCACAGTCATGAAGTCTTCTCAGCTTAGTTGCTTATTATGTGGGGCCGTCCACTATCTGCTTTTTATTATAAATGTTTCAATATTTACAAAATAAGGAAACTTTTGCATAATTTAGTTACATAATATCAATAACATATCATAACAGTATAACATAGCAACAGCATATAAGTAACAAAATAGTGTTTTTGCCAACATTTTGATAATACAGGAATTAATTTTGATTAAGTAGTACATAATAATATTTTATTACACGATTATATGTCAAAGTAATAGTATTTATACTGCCTTCAAATTGTTCCAGTTTATTGATAAATAATTTATTAGATTTTGGAGCTTTTGTTTCAGGATGTTACTTTTTAGTAGTTGTTTGAACCATAGTTTGGCATTTTCTGATGTATATGGTTGAAAATGTAAATCATAGGCTATATTACATTCAAACATATAATGATCGATAGTTCCTGTAGTTCCGCATATGCAGTTATCTGTGTGATGTAAATAGAAACGATGTAGATATGAAGCAAAAGGACCATAAGCTGTTAAAAAGAATGTTATGTTGCGTCTTGTTGAGATAAGGTGTCTTGACGGAGTAGATATGAATTTGAAGATTCTTCTACCCGTTTCTTCTTGTGACTATTTTGCATTGCAGAATAATAAAAGAACTGGTATGCAACAGAACTCATACAATATGATCATTGTAATCTCATTTCATATAAAAGGATTCAAATTCAACAGAACATTTAACTAATTCGGATGATCAGCGAAAACGAAATTAGGTCACTGTGACCAGAATGCTTCCTATATTTACTTGATCCTGACATCAGTGAAAACGAAATTAGGTCAAGGCGACCACATGTTTTGACTTTTCTTTTGGTTCCGAATTTGTTTAATTAGACATCATCAAACATTTAAGTTTACTGATCTTTAAAATATCCATGTCATCATCACTTTTGGTTCTGAAGTATCCATATGGGGATTATTTTAGGCTGCCATTTCTTACAACATATTTCTTCTTATCAAACATTAAAGAATCTCGGGACTAATAATTAGACAATTAAGTATGACGTACACCAATTTATTTATGAATTAACACACAAAAAGAAATAATAAAAGCGAAATAGCTTTTCAACTCGCGCAAAGCATTCCAAGTTCCAACATTCGTTGCACATGACTTGTAGAAAAAATAATGTTTATATTTTGGCGAAACTCGCGTCACGTGATGTAGAGCGGATACTCCTTTTTAAGACTGGACTCATGCCATCTGTCACACCAGTTATTTTATGATTAAGACCTTTACAGTGTCTTATTCCTTTTGTTTCCAATCCAGAATTCAAATTCATTCTAATGTATTTAAAATGAGATTTTTAGATTGTACGACAGAGCGTGTTCTGCCTTTTGAGGTCACGTTACTGTATTTCTGCTCAGATAACATTTGTAGCCTTGCGCCTGGCATTATAATCGCCGATACTGAATATCCACGCTGGTTACATTGTGAGCCAACTTCGCGTTAAACTGATGTATGGTAGCCTTTGGCTAGTAGTTTACTTAAATTTAAATTTTACATTTGAACCTACCGTTACTTTACGTTAACTCGGCACAAGAGATTAGCTGATTTGCAAGCGCCAGATGTACCTTCTATTCTTCTTATTTTTAAATAAAAGTGTGTTTTCCACCCTTTATACTTTTACATGGAATTCGTTGCCGGATGTACCATGTTCAACATCAAGGACAGATCCTTCTAGATCCTATTACGCGGGCGTATAAAATCATCAAAACATAAAATTATGAGCGACTCTGACAGAGAACGCATTATTGGAGTGAAAATGTCGATGCTTCTTTCTGTGATGCTGCTATACATTTTATTTTGGTTAGTTTATTTGATTATGGCAAAGCATTCGAAGGCTATCTGCCTAAGGGGAGGGATGCCTTTGCGGAAGGCTTTCTGAAGGAAATTGGTTCGTACTCAAGTTACACATGGTGAAAATCATGAAAACGGCCATGTAGCTAGGCCGTTCACTCTGATTCTAATCCCGGACTGAAATACCAGTGTTAGCGACTTTACCCTCCGGCCCCTGGTGAGCCGGTGCTGCCATAACACTAGAGTGAAATGCTTCTGAGCTTGAAAGATTATGCGTAGATTTGTGAGAACAGCGCAGGAAAAGAAGTTTCCAGACTTCGTAAGCAGGCAACGCCGAGAGAGAAACATCATCTTATCTGGATGCCTTTGGCTAAGTGCTCTGCTTTAGCGACAGTTTTAGTTCAACATTGGCGAAGGATAACTTATTCGTCAATGCCGTCTGTCTTATTACGTTATTGTTCTTTACGTTCTAGAATAAGAGACTGTCAGCCTCTCCTGAAGTTACCTTTGACACTTCAGCAAGATACTGCTAGACTGCAATGACGTCTTGATCATCATATTTGGCAGACTGACTACAGCGATATCTTCTTCTATGATATATCAATATTTTGTTTTTAGAAAAATTTATGATTATACATGTATCTGTCGCAGACGGATGAAACAGACCAAGGAAACTGCCTTTGAACCCAATATACTGCACAAATAGGATTATTGTTTCATGGGGCGCTATTCGATTTAACGTCAGATCATCTGCCCTAAGAATTCAAGCAAGCATAATGATTTCTCATCATATCAGTGACATTCTACAACAAGTTATTTATTGTAATGTTGTGTAGATTTCTTAAGTATTATTTTACAGTGCTTAATGATTTTATTAATTTACAGTGAATAGTGAAATTTTAATGTTCTTGTTTGATTAAATTATACCGTTGTTTAAATTCTTTCATTTGATCATTTCATTTTGTCTTTTAAGTTAGCAGGAAAGGTTGTACAGCAATAGGCAGATTTCTGCGTTCTCACGGGCGGAGACGTTTGGGGTCAAGGGTAGATCGGTCAGGGGCATTTTTTCGTCCCCTTATCTTGCGGGGGTGAACATGATGTTTCTCGGTCAAATGCGAACATCTCATCGATTCTTGATAGAACTATGGGGTAAAAGCATTTAGGGTGTCGCATTCGTTAACCGATTTACGTTGTAAACATCCCTTGTTTTTGCGCTTGAAAATAGGGGCTTGTCACTGTGAAAAGAGAGGACTGATTTCTCTTAGAATTTTGGTTAGTATTTATTGCTTTGGTTCTAGTGGTCAGAGAGGGCTACATTTTTGTGTAGTATTGGTCAATTTTAATTTTATGGATTTTTTTGAACCTATAGTAATTATAGAGGCGGTCCACATTTTGAGCGTCCCGAGTTTTTAAAAATGGTCGCACACGGGGGCGGAGCAGATTTTTTTTAAAGACTTTTTCGAAACTTTTGAAGGAGGGAGAGAGGCCCAGTGCCACCCCCTCGGATCCGACGCCCCCGAGTTACGGTTATGGTTGTACGGTTATTGTTGGACGAAATTGTCGGGGCGAGAACTAGTCCGAGAGCGTTGTGGGCCCCTACCGTTGCAGCTTCGGCGAAATCGAATGGAAATCTTGCGGCTACGTCTAATTCTCAAACGTTTGGTTTTCTGTTTGCGTCGCTGCTGGGGTTTTCCTTGAGGAAATTGTGGACATTCATGTCGTAGGACTTCCTATTATAGAGAATCGGCGAGGTTGACGGCGTGATAATAGTTTTCTAATGATTGGCTCTACTGGATTCTTAAGTAGGAGGTGAAGTGCTGGAAGGAGTCCTCCGACTTGGTTTTTGACAGTGTATGAAATAGCTAACCGCGAGTGCCTCTATTCGACAACTATTTTGTTTCGTCCGAATATTGTTCCCGGCGTGTGCACGAAATGATCGGCAGCTCCCCGAGTTCCAGACACTAGTTGCGGCTTTCAGAATCGTCGTGGCTGTCTATGGTTTTCTACTAATTGACTGCATGGGATTCTGGAAAAGAAGGTGAAGTGTTGGAAGGAGTCATCAGACTTGGTTTTATTGACCGCGAATGAACTAGCCAACCATGAGTGCCTCTAAAGTTTAGCAGACTATAATTTTGAAAACTATTGTCAGAATATTGTTTCCGACGTGTTTACAAAGTGATCCGGCAACTCCAGAGCACTACAGACGGTCGGTGTTTATGCGGTATACCGTGAGTGTTTATTTTTGTTTCTCTCTCTCTCGTGTGGCTTTTTGTTACTGGTTATTTCATTATTAATTTTAGAAAGCGATTAAAGATATAACTGAGATGGGTAATAATTTAAATTAAATTCAGGGAAAGCAAGTCTTTCTTAAAGAAAAATTTCACTCAATTAATGTGCATTCAATATTCTATCAAGTAGTTTAATTAATTTCAGTTTGTCAGAAGATACACTGTTCATTGTTTCAAGTTGAATTATTTCTTATTGGAAAATTGAAATGTGAGTTTTGTAAAGTACATGACTAGTAAATTATGGGTACAATATTGATAGTTGTACAGATTGTCAAATGAAAATTTACGAGAAATTTTTGGATAATGTTTTATAGCAATAGTCGGATCAGCTATCCGTAATTAAAATTTTTGGAATATTAAATAAATGTATGTTATTGATTTACTATTGTATGATTTTTTGTGTATGTTTTTATCTTGTGGTCTCTGTGTGTGTTTTATCTGTACGTTACCCATGTGACCCTTTCGGAAAACATGGTTAAACTCCCATTCGAACCTCAGTAGGTTATTGCGGGCGTAGGAGAATTTAATGATTTTTGTCACTATACGATCAGATTTATTAATTTAACTAAAACTGGGGTATTGACTTCTTAGTGTGAGCTTTATTTTTCCATGGTGTTTAGAATTGCTGTGTGTTTGATGAAGTGAAAAGCGTCTGTGGCTATCTTTGAATTTGTACTGAAATTTACGTGTTTACAGGAAGCAAAGATAATTTAGTTGGTTTTAGTGAGAGATAACATGTTGATGATTTTGTTTCGGTAAAGCATCTTACATGATTAATAATCTTTAATTTAAAAAAAACACCAGGGAGGATATTTTCATTTCTTTATTAAATTCAAGATTTGAGAGTAGATATGATAAACCTTATTTTACTGTGTTGAGGATTTATGAAAATTTCATCTAGCTTAAAGTAATAAGTTTCAATCACCAGTATATGTGAATTAATTTAATTAATTCAGTATATTTTTACGAGAATTTTAGGATCGTATTTTTAGTTTTTCGCGGCAACAAATTAGGGTTAGGTCAGTCAGAGAGTTCTCAAGAAACTTCGCAACAGTACTTATAACATCTTCTCAGTATAATTTTCCGGAAGAAGAAGCCGTTACTTATACTAGAAGAACAATACCAGTTTTCTTCAAAGTTAACAATGTCTCACTTCTTCTTGTCCTGCTTTATTTTCCATGTTAAATTAATCAGATATAATTTTAAAAAGGACTGACACTCTATTAGAGCCATTCAGAAAATTTTGATGAAATCTGAATGTGGTGTGTACTACAAACAAAACCCGTTTAGAGGTGGAGACGCAAAACGCTACTGTGTCTACGGATATCATTTGCACTCTCGTTTTTTTCATTTTGTCGGTTTAACATATCTCAGAAAAAAATAAATATTGAAGGTACATTTCTTCTAGATGTACTGTTGCGTAATAAAAGGTAGTGTACATTCTGCAGAAAGGTGTTTTCCTGAAGAAAAGGGATTATTTATTCACCTCTTCAAAGTCACTGAAATTTTATTTGATTTGGTCTCAAATAACTGTTAAATTTTGTCAGTTTTTAAAGTCATAAGAAAAGTGAAAAATAGCCACAGATTTTTATATTCAAGTATTTCCTTTATGAAAAGCTGAATTTTATAGAAATGTTATAATCTAATTTTCTTTCTGTAAACTCTGTTACCATTGAACATACTGTGATCTGGCATGTTTTCTTGAATGCATAGTGTTCTAGTAAGAACGGCATGACTGTTATTAAATGGCATACCAAAAATGAACTATGTATAAAATAGCAAAAAGTAGTTTCGTAAAAGAATAATCTTCCTTTTACGGAGAATAATCTTCCAAAAATTTTAATACGGAGAATAATTCGTAAAAGCAGAGGCAAATCGCATAATTTCCATTTTAATACATTTATTGTCAGTTACGAAACCTAACGATGAGTTCTGGGCTGCTGAAAATTTTCTAAAAGATAATAAATTTTAAATTCTTACTCCAAAATAATTACGTATGCAAATTTAAAATAAATGTATAGAATTAATTAGCGTAAGCTTATGAAACCGATAAAAATGTTTAAACATATATATTTTTCGTTCAAATTTTTCAAATCATTACTTATGGAGGTAATGGAATTAAAGAAAGAAAATTTTGTACGTTGAGCATACATACTAAATGGTATAAGCATTTGAAATGCAATGATGTTATACATCACACTAAACAATATCAAGCAATTAATTATTTGTACGAGGGGTATTTAATATACGTAACATGTGCACTTCTTTAATTAAACCTAAGCAAAATATTTAAAAATGAAAATTAATCCCAGCTCTCTCTCTCTATCTGTGTATATATGTATATGTATATATTCATTTAAAAGATTGTTACAGATTACGTAATTAGAAAGAAATTAAACTCCCTTTGAAATGCATTCAGAGAGAAAGAAAGAAATTAACTCATCAATTTTGTATTTTTTTAAGTTTTTTTTAAATGTTTAGGTTTATGCAAATTAGTTCATAAAATGATATGCAGAATTCTTGGGAGGCAATTGAATTCGTTTTGAGCTTAAAGTTAATAATAAAAAAAGCTGTTTCAAGAGATAAGAAAGAATTATTTTCCATTGCAGTAAAATAGTCTTTATTGCCTGGGAAACAATACTATCGTTGTTTTCATTGGTAATGGAATTATTTCAGTAAGAGAAACAGGGAAATCAAGAAAGTTCGACAAAACACTAATGCATTTAACATATATCTATATCTTATCTATAGCTATATTGATATCTGAACATATAACTCTCTCTCTTTCCCCTTCTCTCTCTATATATATTGATAGACAGATAAATGCACACAAAGCTAAATATGAGGAATTTCTAAAAAGAATTCTTTCAATGAATTAAATACATTTAATTGTAATGTTCTTCGCTCGAGGCGATGATGTTTGGAAACATATGCATCAGTTAAATTTTCACCATTGTATACTAAACAGCTTAAATTACTTTAAATTTTACTATAACTATTATAAACGTTTACATATTTTATCCTGAAATCCAGAAAAAGACGGATTGCTTTAATGCATTATAAATAAATATTACATATCGCCTTCGGCTATCGATTTCAGTATCTCGTACCACTGCTATGACTATTCATTACATTCTAAGACGTAAGTGACTGCTTCTGCAAACTATCACACATTGGGAAAAATATTTTGCGGTCAGATATTTGAGAAAACGTCAGACTCTATTATTTATTTAATCGAGACAAATCACATTAGATCTGTCTGCCTACGAAAATGGACGCCTTTATAGAAGGCATTGTAAGGAATATTGAGTCCTGCAATCTTTAATGCATATAAAATTCATTAACTGGTCTTTTGAGCCGATAACAGGAACGCATTCTAGAACTGTGAGCCCCGAGTGATCATATGTAAGATTATGGCAAAGCACTCAAGGGATACTTGCCTAAAGGAAGAGATACTTTCGTGGAGAACTTTCTTTTGAAAACTGGTTCGTATTTAAGTTAAACAGATGTACCTCCTATAACACAGTAGATAGGTTCCTAGAAAATATCATGTTATTTGAAACCGTGTGTTTAGAACAACCAATACAAAAGGGATGCTTTCCGAAAAATTTTTTAAAAAATATTTTTTAATAGTTTTCACGGTTGCCTTATTTAAGTTTAAACATTTTGAAACGTCAGTGCCTTTTTTTCCTTTTTACTAAAAATTCAAATTTTTTATTTTCATCTTCGAGGAAATATATTTAAAAAAAAACTGTTTTCTTACTTTCAGACAAAGTTTGGGACTGAAATATAATTATGCAATAATTATATCGGGAAATGAGAAAGGTAATTAGTAATACATACCCAAAAAGTTTTTTTCCAAAATCGCAATTACGTAATTTAGGCAGTCTATCAACTGAACACTAGGAGCAGAATGTATATGTTGCGTAAATGATGGGAATGACTCGATTTCAAAAGAATTTCGATGTAAGAAAATGCAGGTATTCTCTGAATTTATTTTATTTTTCTGAATATAAATATACAAGTCGTTTATGTGTACTAGACAGGGTTATTACGTATCCTTAATGTTTTAAAGACTTAGTGTAAAAAATGTGTTATCGAAGTATGTGCTTATATAAAGTGCTATACGAAGGTTTAAGCATCATCGTTAGCGTGCTAGAATAAAACCGTGTTATGGTATAAGAGAGTTTCTACACTTTATTTAACTTGTAAGAGATAAATCGTGTTGTAGGAAACCATATTAAGAGAGAGACATATGAAAAAAAACAATAAAATTTCCCTTCAGCCAATCACTTTGCTTAATTTGCACCCGAGTCGAAGTACCAATATTCAATGGTTTTACTTTTCGTTCACTGGTGTTTGCTAGTTTCCATATTAGTCCTCGCCTGATTTCCATGCTAGCCCGGTGTGTAAAGTAGTTTTTATTATGACATATATCTAGGCTTGCCAGATTTCTGAAATGTTCAACCGGGACACCTGAATGCTCCCTCCCAGCCTCGCGGGTATTCAAGGATACACACGCTTTGCGGGTTTTTAGAGTGCTTTAGAGAGTAGTTTATTCTCAATGCTATGAATTAATGATTATTGATTAGGAACCTAAACGAAGGATAATAATAAATGACATATAAATTAAAATATTATATTTCTTACATGTTAATATTTATAAATTGCTTGTAAGAAGAAACACTTTGAGTGAGGAACAAAAATTTGAACAATTTTTACATCTTTTCATTGTCTAGGACTTTTTATAGAAAGTCTTTTTTGTTTTTAATCTTCTTGTAAGAATCGTCAAAAGCTGAACCAATATTAATTTTACATGTCATCAAACCTTTAAACCGTAGATTCCTTTATCGAACCCCTGTCGTCAGTCCATGCGTTGTTCATCAAAGAGAATAGTCTCTCAACTGGTGCTGATGTCCCATGTAAACAGAAGGTATACTCAACAATCTTGATCAGACTGGGGGCTGCTATGTGAAAATGACCAAACAGCCTAGGCCATTTGTCTTCTTAAAATAATCACATCTCCGGTAGTCTCTTCTTCCTCCCACTGTTCCCAATCTGACTGCAAATACTCCTTAGCAAACACAACTCCGTCAAACAGCCGATCATTGCTTATTTTCATATCGGGTACATCAAAAAGACAGCTATTAATAATTTCAGCAGAAGTTTCGGCGTTTTCATAATCAACAGCATTTGTTTTGGTCAGATTGACTCATGAAAACTGTTCAGTGTTTCCAAAACTATTCACCCATAGGTCCAAGTACGCAATGCATCTTTTATAAAAGCTATGACATTCTTCTTTCACACTGGTACGAACTTACTCGTCTAGATTTCTGAAGATGTTCTTTGCGTCCTAGGCTATACCTGAGTCGATGGAAAACATTGTTTTTTTCCTGCTCTTTTCACACCACCGAAGTTAGTTATCTTCACAAGAGCCAACTACTTTGTTATTCAAATCGTTTAGCAACAAGACAGAGCATAAGTGATTTGTAAGAATTTCATGTGTTTCTCTTGCGACGGATTTGAAATCTAACGGCAATACTTGCACACCTATTAGGATTAAAGTAGCGCAAACAATTAGCACAAAGTTTTACATCCTTCCTGTTTGATGCATCCTTACTTACAATTACATAGTTTGACTTGGTCAAGTCTTCTCAAACACTTCTTGAGCAAAAGGAGCTATTACATTTAAAACTATTGCCTCACACTTAGTTATTCCGAGTGAGAATTTATGGTAAAAAACTTCGAAATTAGTTTTGCTAATTAAGAATTTGAATTCAAACTTAGGCTATGTTTTGCTGTGTGGTAAGCAAAGATCGCTTCTTTCGCTACTGAGTTTTCGTCAATAGAACTCGCAGTCTTAAAAAAACTGGTCAGTTTTGATGAGCTAACAGTACATCCTAAACCCGTTTTGTGTTTACTCGACTGCAAATGATCTTTTATATTGGATCGACCACCGTGAGCAACCGAAAGCTCAGAATTACAATGTGAACATTTAACTCTATCGTCTTGATCTTAATTACCAGTACCAGTATATACTTTCTTCAACAAAAAAAATTTATTCTGGAAATCCTAGGGGAATTTTACACGATCGTTTTGGCATTTTAACAGAGAGTGCATAAATAAAACAGGGCTAGCTGATTAACATAACAGACACCGCCGGCAGGGACTGACAATTAACTGACTGATCTTATCTCTATCGCAAGCGCTAAAGCTACACATCTTAGTGCCCAATATTGGACTCGCCCAGATGGCATCTGGCATTGTGCATAGGTAGGAGAAGAAGATACGATGACAATATTATTTATTAGCAGATCATCACTCTTCTGTTTTTCACTTTTCATACAGTACATAAGTAAATGACAAAGTAATTATCCTGAGTAATCCTTCACAGTTAATTATTTTTAGACTTTTTTGGTCATAATTATTCATAATCACATCCATAAAATCAAATTTAATTTTTCCCGGGACGTGAAGTAAACCGACCGGGACACCGGGATTTTGTTTCAAAAACGGGACTGTCCCGGTCAAACCGGGACATCTGGCAAGCCTATATATATCTGAAACTAATAGGTGTTTCTATGAAGTAGCACCCATTTTAGACTCTGTTATAGGAGAAAATATCCTAAAGTCAAGTTTAGTCAAGTCCAATCATCATGACCTACTGTTTAACATGATTAAATATCCAAATTTCGTTTGTTATGCCGAAATGTTACACAAAATGTAAACTGTTAGAAAAACTTTAAAACTTGCTTTTCTAATTGTTGCCTAATAATTTTGTAATGTATTAGACACTTTTACAACTACTGTGTAAGCTTTTTAAAAATTTTGCACTGGAAGGTGCAAGATTATGTTTTCATGTTTTATTCTTGTTGTCTAGTTCATGTATTTTCTCGGGGTCAAAAGGCAATGGATAGCTCTTGTTGTTGGCATTTTAGGAGGTAGTACAGTATTTCCCGCTTCCCTCGCAATTTTGATGGAGAATAATCCGTGGGAAGGATACAGGCGTTTTCTACTCTACTCCTCTGCCTCTAGAGTGGACCTTCAGCGCTCGACGGTATTTTGAATTTCCTCATGCAGCAAGGACACAATGCATTTAAAAATATCCATGTCTTTTCGGGATTCGAACGCCAGCCCAGTAATACGAAAGGCTGCACTGCTTATCACTGTGCTCATCAAGCAGCTTATGGATTCATTGAACAAGAGATGCCATTATCATATTCTTACCCATATTTAATTATGTTTTCAGAAATCTGAAGATTTTTTATAAGCAATCCAATCAACAAACTTTTAATGGTGGTTATGCTTTTAATCTTAACCATTAAGCCATTCTAAACCGTTAACTGTCTGTTTTTAACCGTTGGTAAAATCGTTAAGCTTTTATTCTAGTATTATTCCTTTACCTTTAGAAATAATTTCTCTGCATATGTTCGCATGGCTGTAGATTCATCTTATTAGCCTAACTGTATGTGCGAAAATCAAAATGAGATACAGAAAATAATAATCATTTTGCCTTTCTGATAATGCCTAAATTTTGCCTGAATTTCTGATATTGCCTAAATTGCCTATTTATATTTGTGTTCTGTGTTTAATTAATTAATATTAATTTAATATTAAAATTCTGTCACAAGATTCATTTTCTTTAACATTTTGTTCAAAAGAGAATTGAAATTTAAATAACCTCGCTCTGCTAACAAATTAATCTTTTTCTCTAATTTTACAATATGTTTTAAATTTCAGAATTAAAGTAATGGAATATCTTCGCGACTGCTGAGCCCACCGAAATAACGTATATCTTCAAAGGTACAGTATAATATTATACAATATTATTAAAGTGAATATCTTTTTAAAAGAGAACACCAACGCATTCTAATCGTACTTACGCCAGGAATTCTTAACATTGATGCAAAATATGTTCAGTTATTTCCTGTTTGATTACTCGGCATTTGTACGCATGAATAAGTAATTAGTCATAATCCTTAATAAGTCTGTCATGATTATTTTTAATAATTTATTATAATTCCAAAATATTCCTTAAAATCTCATATTCGACAAATAGAATATCTATGCATGTTGTTTTAAGAGTTGGGTTCAAAGTAACAAGCTGCTCATAAATGCAGGTGCAAAAAAATTAAATCACTTTATGCATAAAATTCAATAATATAACAACAGTGCAAGCTCATCGTTGCATTCATTAACTTTTGTTTAACAGAGGAGTTTGTCCATATAATATATAATGTTAAGGTTCTTCGATATGGTTCGGTAGGCAGTTGATGGGAGACGGAGACGCCATTATTACGTCATTAACGTTAGGTTGTATTGTCTTGCGCCACGCATATCTAGGATTAAGAGATAAATCAAATAACATTGTAAGATATTGTAGCTCTTTTGGCTTCAGGCAGAATAGCTTAATTTACGTAATTATTTCATTATTTCAGATACTCAAATTATTTCACAGCAGAACATGCACTTATAATAGTATACAATGTAGAGTCAATGTAGAGTACACAATAGTACACAATGTAGAGTATAACTGTAATTTACCCACATATGTAACTGTTACCGTATCCGGGCGTTGGATGCAATTTAAACTCTGTATGTTTTCCAGTAATTTTTAGAAATGGAATTTACCAGATATTTCTCGGCAGCCGGGTAAAAACTGTATAAGACGAGAGAACATCTGCTGTCTCTTGTTGTTAGTTCAGAGCAGAATTCCGAGCATTGAGATAGCCGAGAGAGTTTCGCCTTTTATATGTGCTTTGCACTGAAGTGTGTTTAACATTCTTAGCATTTGAGGGTAATTACTGATTGTACTGTGTGATACTGTGAAGATCTATACGAGTAATTTTGTGGAAAGTTCCAGAACTGTGGTATGCTTCTTTTGGTAAAATAAAATTTAGCAAACCACCATTAATTTTCTGTGTATTCAATCTATTACGAATCCGTACGCAAGCAACAATTTTTGGCACTAGTAGGGTTTGAATGTCTGGGACAACAGCTATGGAGGAGCAACTAAGACATATCGTGCAGCCTTTGCTGCATTTAAGGACGAGATGAAAGCGAGCCAAGAAGAGATGGTAGCGGGACAAGAAAAGGGGGAAGAGGCCGTCAAGTTCGTTAAGAAAGATATGAAAGCGGGCCAAGAATCTGTTAAGGAAGACATTAAAGCTGTTCAAGAAAATATGGAAGGGGCCGACAAATCTGTTCAGGAAAAAATTGAAGCCGGTCAAGAGGAAATGAAAAGAGAAATTGCCTTCATAATAGAAAATAAATTTGAAGCTACGGAAGGCAGAACAGATGCGGTTGAAAATAAAGTTTGACAAAGTGAAGAAAGAGTTTCTGCTAGCGAGCAACAAATCGGAGAGAGTTATTGCTGTCGAGCTAAAATCAGAGGAGGAGTTTCTTCTGCCAAATAACAAGTTGAAAAGAGAATTCTACTTTAGAACAACAAATAGCTAAGTTTGCTATAGTGGCGGACGCAGATGTTTGGGATTTACAAGCTAAAGGCCCGTTATCTCTCCGCTTCTGTGAGAAAGCACGCAGCGGATATCCTTCAAACTCTGCCTGTAAACCGGAGGCTAGATTTTGAAAGATCCTGCGCGCTGCAACTGCGCTTTGGCGAGAAGGGTTTAAAAGACTACAGTAGGCTTCAGTTACAATCTTGCTAACAGAAGCCCACGGAAACACCTCGTTACGGGTGTTGAAAGGGTGTCTCATCTCGCATTTTCGGATTGCCCAACAGAAACAAGAGAAACCCTGTCCCTCCCGTACTTCATCAATTGCATGTGGGATCCTGAGATACAGAAGAACCAGCGAATGATGGATATCAAGGATCTAAACAGCGCATTAGTGTATACCATGAAATTCGAGGCAGTCCAACCAGCAGCTCGTAGAGACCCTCACACAGTCAAGCTGACCACGTCCATAAGCCAGGCAATCAACTGACTGCTCGTCTAAACGATTTAACGAAGCACGTCAATGTCTTGACGCAGAACAGAGTCGCAACAAACTGTTCTTAAAGTGCTCAAGCTGCGGTGCTAAATGTCACTTACGAAGGAACTGCAGAAACCCCAATTCACGGACGCTAAGACGGTTGTAAGCGAAGGAGAGAAACCGCAAGAAAGAGGGGATCTAATTAGTGGCCATCTCACTGGGAGATAACCAAATAATAAGAAGCCCTAATTTAAAGAGCTTCAGATTTCTGCAATTAGTGGCAGCAGTAATGAACGTTTTATCATGAGACATAACAGCGGAATTTCTTGCAATATGACCATCGATACTTACCATCATCCGAAAAGACTTCGCTCTACAAATGGAAATAAACTCTTCGGGACACTGCCCTGCGTTACCTTCCAGCCTGTTTCCGGTGTTAACGTCGGCATCGATCGAAAGTTGAACTTTAACATCACGTTTGGAAGTTCCGCCTGTCGTCACAAGGCATATGTGGCAAATATTACAGATCCTTGCAGACTTTCTACGGATTAAACTTCCAACGGAAATTTCCTCTCCCGATGTTTTCCTTGGTACCACGAACAACAGAATTTTTACTACCTGGATCCTTACTTCAAAATAGAAATTTACGGCACGACATCATGGAATATCCCAAGAACTATAATAGCCCGAAAGGCTTACTAGTAGCCTCGGTATTCGTTGGCCTATCGAGGAACGTTATCCAAGTGAGAGTTGTCAATGTAACTGATAAGGCAAAAATCATTAGGAAAGGTATAGTGGTTGTAGCATGTACTCCAGCGGCCTATGTTAAACGACCCAATAGTCAGGCAATATCTATGACTTTGTAGAGCCTAACATCGGAGTTATTGCAGAATGCACTTCTGAGCAATCAAGAGAAGAATGCTGCCGAACATTTTATTCAAGAATTTTAATATGTTTTCTCCCTCTCATCTTCGGTCGTTGCTAGAACCAGTTTAGCTCAACATAGAATTGATACGGGAGATCATCTCTCAGTCAAGCAATATCCAAGACTTCTACCGAATGCTAAATAGGAAGAGGTAGGAAAACTTCTAAAGGACATGCCAGAAAGCAACCTTATGCAGCCTTCATCAAATCCTTGGGTCTCTCTAACCGTCCTGGTCAGAAAAAGAACGATTCAACTTGATTGTGTATTGACTACCCCCGACTGAACGAGGTTACGAAGAAAGACAGCTATTCGCTTCCTAGAATTGACGATATTCTGTAACCTCGTTCTGAAAGCAAGTGGTTTATGCTTGATTTAAGGAGTCCACTCTTTATTGGCAGGTAGAGATACACCATGATGACCGAGAAAAGACAGTTACTACCTCAAGGACTTTGACAGCTCAAGGTGATGCCCCTTGGATTATATAATGGGCTGGCAACTTTCGAAGGCCCTATGGAGACGTGCTGAGAGGTCTATCCTATGAAGCTTATCTGATCTACTTCCACGAGATCATCATCGTCGGGAAAACACTAAAAAATTCTTAGAAGATCTTAGAAAGGTGTTTCAAAAATTCAAAGACGAAATGACCACTGTTCTAGATATTATAAATTGTAATTAAAATGATTTGCGCAAAGGTGTCTGCTAATTCAAACTGAATTACCCAGGGCAGGCGGCGAGGACGCTCCTTTGCTTACTGCCCCACGGGGTTTTCCCCTTCTAATTGCTTAATTGCTGAAAGTAGACTGCAATGAAGGAAACCACTGGTGGTACATTTCTTTCTTTGCACAGTGGTTTCATTTTGTCGAGAAAGCCGTTTTTGTGCAGCTTTAGCTCTTTTTCTCTCCTCTTCAGTGCTGTATATTCTAGGAGGCATTCTTAAAAGAAATTACGTTAAGACGTAGTTTTTATGTAAAACAGATGATTGCCAATGCAAAATGTCGGAATGAAATCGTGCAAAATTTTAAACTCTTACGCGAAAGGATATTTAGCATAAGAATTTGGGTAAACCTACCTGATGAGCTATACTACGCACAACTCCTTAGTTGGTTTCGTCTCATTTAATTTCTCAACGTTTGCAAGTTTCTAGGTAATTCATATGTAAATATAGTTAAATGCATAATAAGCAACAATTGTATGAATTAAAAATATTTAAATACCATGATAATTTAATTAAAACAATGATAACTATTGTGATAAAATTTATTTTACTATTTGAATGCCGTAGCAACTTTACCTCATTGGCTAGTACAGTTACGCAAACAGCCAATAAACTATCAATAAACAGCAACAAACAGACACTTAAGCCGCATATAATAAAGATAGTTCAAAGTATAGCAGTTTAGTGATTCTTAAAAGTAACATGATGGGTAAAATTCTTGATTAAAGTGCCTTCGATTGAGGACAAGTAATGGAAGTTTGACTCAGGGGTCATTTTATTTCAGAAATAGTTCGAGAATGTTCTATACTATCAAAGTAAGGGGTGATACATGGATGAGGGGATGTGAACAACTAATCAGCAAAGCGCAAGAAAGAAGCAACTTTTAATAACTGTGATGTTCGAAGACTCAGCTGTGTCGAACCAGCGACATCAAACCTTAACTTAGGTAACCATCCAGCTGAATGAAGGGTAAGGTCGTATAGTTAAAAGCTGGGTTGTATACCATACGTCAGTGACTTCAAATTGGCCGCCTAGGGCCTCCTGAAACAATGTTATGTGGCCCGCGAAGACATTTCGATTAAAAACGAAAATAAATAACTCACCAGAATGTCCACAAACGGGTCTAGTTGATTTACATTACAATGTAAATATTGTTCAAAGATTTAAAGATAGAGATTTTAATAATTTTTATTCATACATGTCAAAAAATAAATAAGCTCAGTTACGAATTTTTGGAATAAGAATAATTGCTTTGTTTGGTAATACATTTTTATATGAAGAACGTTTTTTCTCGGTTGATAATTAAGAAATATATTTATAAATATATTATAAGAAATATATCTTTAGAAAGAAAAGAAGTTTATAATTATTTACATACAAACTTATGCATTTTTTTTTGCGTCGAATAAAAATTTAATAAATAAGAGAAAGAAACTAGGTTGTTACTATTTATTCTCAAATTTTGTCCCAATCTTCGTTAAGTTTGTCTTCATAATTTGTTTATT
The DNA here is from genome assembly GCA_000611955.2 of Stegodyphus mimosarum. Classification (NCBI taxonomy): domain Eukaryota; kingdom Metazoa; phylum Arthropoda; class Arachnida; order Araneae; family Eresidae; genus Stegodyphus; species Stegodyphus mimosarum. Next base: position 822,623 of record KK118226.1, on the reverse strand, counting down.
TTTAACTTAAATTAAAGCAGTTTAAAATATTTCTAAATTTTTTAATCATTAAATAAAGAATTGTCAGTCTAAGAATTGAATGCTTAGCTTCCAGTATATCTGAATTACAAAGGATAGCCAGTAAAAATGTCTCAGATACCAAACTTCAAATTTCGAATACAAAATAAATATAAATTTGACTTTTTTCCCTTTGCGATATTCTTATCATTATTTGTGTACGTTTTTAAAATAAATATTTAGTAAGTAGAATTTCATAAATTTATTATTATTTTTTTTTTGCTAATAAAATTTTGCATTTTGTAAAAAAAAAAAAATTTCCTGTTTTAAATTCGCCCGCAGGCAGTTTGCTTCAGAAATTAGAAACTAAGAAATCCATAGTACTTTCCTCTGCACAGTGTCACGTTCAACGTTTTGCATGGACTGCAGATATCAGCACATTTTGCATGGGTAACTGGTACCTCAATGATTTGAAGCAAATAGTATGGGGTGAGGATTTTCAATTCTGAATCCATTACGCTGATGGTAGGCTAAAAATATGACTAAGTACATGAACCTATGGATCCAGTATGGCAGTTTGGAACTGCTCAAGTTTTTGGAAGTCTATGCGATGGTCTGGAGTATTATTCTTTGCAGTTTTCGGAATTTTTATACTTATGCGCAGTAGTCTCGTTATCTAAATCTGCTTTTAGATAACTTACAGAGTTCATGTCTTCTGCCGCCTGAATGGAAATGCAATATACCAGAAGAGCAACTATTCCGGTTACTTATCACGGTTGGCTACCACCGAATGCAAGAAACATTTGGCTGTATTCTTTCTGTTTAGTTACCAAGAAGTTTGGACATACCGTCTCATTGAAACCTTTTGTATACTCTGGAGGATGATATGTAAGCACGATCCAGCATCGTCCTTAATTGACTTATGAAAACTTCTAGAAGTTTTGTAACTTCTAGAATAATAATAATTTTTAAGCCATATATCTGGAATATTTGTTGAATGAATGCCTCATAATATGACAGCCGTTATCAAGACTAGGAAGAGGAGATAGCACCTCGTTATCAATCAGGTATCCCTAATTCAGTGGCACTTTAGTACTACAGCGCGGTTTCATTTTCAGTCTTTCATTATATTTAAAATTTCTCCCATTATTATATTTGAGATTATATTTGAATATTTTGCATATCATATCTGAGAAATGTTCCAAAGAAACATTCATGGCTTAGATTCATTAAAAATAATTTTTCTTCATTTATAATACTTAAATGATAATTATGTTAACTAATATTTTCGAATATCTCGTATTAACAATCTCTAATACTTAAGTACAAAAAGCCCTATTTGGATGTGCAAAAGCTCCAAGTATTCAGAATAAATGGTGTTGCAGTTCACACAATTTTCAAAAATCTGGATGGTTCGGTTGTCTTGTATGTCAAATAGTATTTATTATAATCATGTAATTCAGAAACATTAACTTTCTTCTTAACTATATTTTATTTTAATAAAAATTATGCATTAAATGTAGTAATTTGTTTCTTGTGAAACATTATTGTCTCGACAAATTTAAGAGTAAAATTATTTCCTATTTACCTAAACACAAAACCCATTCTTATTTCAGTTAAAATAAAACAATGAATTTACATTTTGATTTACTCAAAGCTCACAGTTAAACGTAAAATTTTGCTTTTATTTTAACCTATTTAAAGAAAAGGAAGAAATTATTTTTACTTGCATAAAGTAAACCGTATGTTCTACCTATAAATAACTCGAAATAAAATAACTTTACTTTTATGTTCTCCAAATGAAATATTAAAATCAAAAATACAAAATATAGTTGTGGAGTTACACCCTTTTACTTAACATTTAAATGTAGGACACCTTTTACACCATTAAGTGAATAATCGCTTGAGTGTGTGAACAAAGACTTAAGGCTCAAGAAGAGTTAATTACCCTTTATTTCTCAAAATAAGGATAAACACAGTCGGCTCCTATCTCAGAGTGTACAGCGAAGCCTCCACTTGGGCTTTAAAACTTAAATAATGCTTAACTAAAATATATAGCCGAAGCTATCAGAGTTCTAAGTAGTTGGCCCCTAAATCTCGATTAAGTGGGCGAAGCTATCAAGAGCCTGAAGTACGGCCGAGCGTAGTAATAGCTTAGAGAGAGACGTAGCCCAAAGGCAAACGCGTGTTAGTCAGAAACTCTGGCTCTCTAACGAAGTCAGTCATCGACTTAAATACTACTCTTACTCATTTGTATTAAACGCGTTTCTGAAAAATACATTCTGGTAGGAAATTGTAAGCTGAAGCTAGAGGAGATAGGAAAGGTGCATAAACTTAAAGTAACTGTTATAAAATTAGGATAAACCTTAGTTATGGTAAGGGAACAGTTACTATAGATAAAATGGCTCGGTAAAAAAGATGTGAAGGCTTACAAAAGTACATAATAACTTTTATATTTAAGCTACATTTTTGCTGTAAATTCTTAATAAATGCGTATTGCCTTTTATTATCGTTTTAATATATAAACAAACCAATATATAAAAATCTTGTGAATAAATTAACAACAAATTTAGTATCTCTAAATCTAGATACACTGAAAAACTATCTAGAAATATGAAGTTCCAGATAACTGAAATTTGGATAAATGAAGCCCTCATAAGTGCTAAGATTTTGTAAAGCATTAACCACAAACATTCAAGCAAACATTTGCAGTTTGAAGTGAGAAAAAGTAGTAACGTTCCGTAAAGTAGTATATTGAGCTACCATCTTTCCAACTGAAAGCATGATAACTATGCTAATTTTATTTGCCTCTGAAAACATTCCGCCTCGTTACGCTTATTGCAGCGTTGATACAGGCAGTTGCTTATAGTATTGAGATGAACGTTGTTCATATAAAACAAATCTTAACTATTACAACTAGTTTCTTACTCTTTTAAACTAAAGTGCAGACTCTTTTAGAATTCTCGAAAACGAGCGTAAATGAGTTACGCTTAGTGAAATAGTTTTATTTGTATTTAGGAAATTTTGTATTAGGAATTATTCATTTATTTGTACTAGGAAATGTAGAAGTTAAAACAAAAATGTATGAACTCTGTCCTTTGATGCATGTTCCTAATATTCAAACATCATATGATCTAATTTAATTCAAAGCTCGAGTGCTTTATCATAGCTCTTCTTTTGAGCTGCAAAATAAATTTAGCAAACCGACATGCAGTGAAATACCGGAAATGTTCTTTGCAGCTTAATTCTCTAATGCAGCATTTCTCAACCTTTCATTATTCACGGCCCAGTTTCCAATCGTAATTTTCATCGCTCCCCCCGCACAACAGTAATATATATTGAGTATTTTGATTTCTGTTTTTAAATTATTTATAACTAACTGTCAAAACATAAGTCAAAGCGTTCCAACGTTGGCGAGAAATCACATCTGGCCAAGCGGGCGGTGAACAACAGATGAAGCGAATGGAAGCGGGGAAAATTTAAATATTATATTTGAAATGAAACCCAAACAGGGAGATAACGTTAAAAGAATATAAAAGTATAAAAATTCGTTAATGAAAGTTAACCTAGACGGGGTGAGCTAAATTTAGAAACTGGGAATACCTTTTTTTTGGAATAATAAAAGAAATAAAACATAAGCATGACTAAAGAAAAGAGAAAAAATAAGTAATATGGTTTGTGGAAGCCGTTTCGAGCATGGGCAGAGCAAATGTTTCCTCATAGGAAGAAAGGAAGTTTCAATTCTCACTCGAGTAGATCGCTATCGAATCTATCGTATGTTATATATGTTTTTTGTTAGTTGGAATTCACCATATTAAATATTCAAGGCAGCAGATTTATGTACACTCATGGATAATTTTTTTAAGCGCGCATAAGCGACCATTAGACGATAGTCAAGCATCAACAAGTACACAGACGAGCGTGGTTCCGAATATAAAATCAAGAAAATATTCTCAAGAATATTTAAATGTGTGGTTTACCAGTACTGAAGTAAATGAAGAAGAAAGGCCGCTGTGCATCATTTGCTCCAAAATGTTGGCCGCAGATAGCATGAAACCTAATAAACTTAAACGACATTTGGAAACGTTTCATAGTCAGTACGTCAGCAAACCCAGAGAATTCTTCGAATTAAAATTAAAATCATATGAAAAGCAAAAATCAATTTTAAAGAAACTTTTCTGTGAATAAAATTGCATCCTACAAAGTTTCATGTAAAATAGCCAAATGTAAAAGGCCTTGCACCGTTGGTGAAGAGCTTATTTTGCCAGCAGCAATTGAGATTGTCGAAACTATGTTTGAGGATAATTTTTCAAAACAATTGCAGTCCACATCTCTTTCAAATGATACTGTTGCTCGTCGAATTGGTGATATAGCTGAAGATGTAGTGTCAGTTCTTCTCGAAGCTGCGTGACAAATTGTTTTCCATGCAGCATGATGAAGCAACAGATAGTAATAAAGATGCTCATCTCATTGCCTATTTTCGATTTTGTGATAATAAGTCAGTAGTAGAAGAGCTACTTTTCTGCAAAGCAACAGCGCTGGCATTATTTGTTATTTTAAATGATTTTATGAACGAGGCAAACATGGAATGAAAAAATTGCGTAGGAATATGCACCGATGATGTTCGTTCTATGTCGGAAGATTCCAAGCACTTGTAAAACAAAAATCGCCTCAGTGTGTCTGGACGCATTGCATGATCCACAGAGAAGCTTTGGCTTCCAAAGAAATGAGTCCTGGTCTGAATATTGTGTTAGCTATGGTTGTAACCGTAGTAAATTATATCAAAATGAGGCCCCTGAAATCAAAAATCTTTTCCGCACTTTCTAAAGACATGGGTGCAATACATTCAGCGTTACTAGTCTATTGCGAGGCATGATGGTTACATGTGGGAAATTCGTGCAACGTGTTTATGAATTAAGAAAAGAAATCGCCATTTTCCTAGAAGAAGAAAACAGAAGAAGAAAAAGAAGCCTAGAATTTTCGCGATGACTTATTTGTGATGAAATTGAGCTACTTGGTCAACATATTCGAGAAATTAAATAACTTGAATCTTCAATTCCAAGGAGCAAATAAATGCACATAGGTTGGATACGAGTGATAAAGTTAATGCTTTTTGTAGAAAATTGGAATTGTGGAGCAGAAATGTAAAGCGAAAAAAACCTAACAATATTTGCAAATGTGAATGATTGTACTAAAATTTACAAGTCTGAGGAAGAACATGTAAAAGTTGTTTTTGTAACCATTGAAAATCATTCAGCGATGCTGGCAAAGAATTTTTAAAAAGTATTTTCTTGCTGACGACAAATTAATAGCAAGTTACGAGTGGGTTAGGGATTCATTTCATAAGATTCCCGAAGGACTCTCAATTGATTAGGAAGAAAACTTCATAGACTTCACGACAAGTGGCGAAACCAAAAGACAATTTAGTAATAAATCCCTGTTTGAATTTTGGTCAGGAGCAGAGGATTATTCTTCTGCACTAAAAACAAGGGCATTTCGCATTCTATTATCATTTTCAACATCCTACTTTTGTGAAACTGGATTTTCTGCTGTGGCTTCTTTGAAGACAAAATATAGATCTCGGCTAAACATAGAAGAATTAGAAACAGAACTGGGAGTAGCTATTTCTAATATTAAGCCTTCCTTCGAAAAACTTTGCTCTGCAAGACAGGCCCAAGGAAGTCACTAATAATTATTAAATTTGTTTTTAATTTGGTATATTTTGATTAAATAAGTTTTGATTTAGAAGTTGTTTTGCTTTAATAAGTTAATTATTAAATATTTCGAAATGTATTTTGTTTTCTATGTGCATGTGTGCTTTCTTTTCAGTTGGTTAATTAATTTTTTAAATAATATTTTCTCTTGGATATTCTCGGGCCCGCCACGCAGGTTAATAATCACTGCCCTAATGTCTAATTATCTTCTGAATTAATTTAATTTAAAAATTGTGTGTTTTAACTTAAAAATTCTAAAGAGATTCAAAAGCCATGAATTGGACCTAAACAGAAATATTTGAATATAATGCATGGATTTATTTTTTTAAAAATCATATTTATAGGAGAACAGAGTATACGTAAGATATTTAGATATAATATTCCTTCTAGCAAGAAATTGTACATATTATTTTATTTTATCATTATTTGTTATAAGGTTTTAGTTAAATATTGCTTTGTAATTAATTTGCATTAAATGCTTTGAATTAAATATGTATTTTTAATTACAAATTGCGGACTCTGAATTACTCATGACTTCAATAACATACACCACAGTCAGTTCCATAGGAGAGAGAAAATCAAAAATATTCTTTAAACTCTTTTCTTTTTTAACATACGCCATCATGATAATTGGTAAACCTTTTCTTAATAGCACGATTTCTAGGATATTGTAACCGGATCAGTACTATTTGTTCTTGGATATTATTGTATAACCTAGAGATCACATTTATTTCCAGCAAATCACAGTTATGAACTAATTCTAGATGTGCTACGGAACATTGCGTATCTATATGTATGCAAATCATATATATATAAAGATATATAAGATAAAAAATATGTGAATCAAAATTATAATTTAAACTAACCCCTAATTCCCTTTAATTCTGTTTTAAAAATCTTAATAATTTCTCTGGATTGCGTCATTTCTAGATCATTCCATTAATTGTGAACTGAAACTTTAACTCAAACCAAAACTTTTCTCTTCGTGCGCTTCCATATTGGCTAACTAGGTACCTCAGCCAAAGACAGGTTCTTTCTGTGCGCTACTAGGTCGTTGTTTCGTTGTGCGCGCTTTCTATCTCAATCCTTTCTAAAATGAAAATGTTCTTGAATAGGCACGCACGACTTGAGTGCCAAGTGATTGTGGCCACGAACGTTAGCTGGAAAATAAAAATGTTATTAAAACGTCGACTGCAGGTTTCTGTATCCCATGGCATCGATGCTGCTTCGTCTTTTTTTTCCTTGCATTTATTATATATATATATATATACTTACTTATTTATAATTTATTATTCACGTATTCATTAAATAAATTTTTTCACGCCCTCCAAAATCATAAAACCTTAATAATCCAAAAATGAAAAAAATCATAATTATGGTACTTCAGTGAAGATTATCATTATATATACAAGGTCTATCCCAAAAGTAATGCGCCCGTTTATTTTTAAGAAATTTATTCAACCTGTTCGTACAATTACTCAATATTCTCCGAAATACATCCCTCCTGCTTTTCCAACGCAATTTCTATGCTTTATATACGTCCTGGAAGTCCGTCACAGGAATATCCTTTGGTAACCTCGTCGTAGCCGCCTTGATGCTCTCCAGGCTCCCCTAATGCTGTCCTTTGAGAGATTTTTTTAATCTTTGCGAACAAAAAGAAGTCGAGGGGGGCCCAAATCAGGAATGAAACAACGCGAAAATATCCGACGGCGTTTTCTCGAGACAAAACATTGCGTATCGCTGCTTGAGAGTTGTTTCCATCTTGATTTGAACCGCGAATTCACACAAGGATACACTGAAAGAGGTATTGTGACTCTCCAGGAGCTCGAAGCCGATTGGCGCTGGTCATGCTGTGTTCCCAAGACTCCAGCCACCCTTCCGTGCGGCGGATAGTCGCAGTAGAGGAAAATGGGGCGCATTACTTTCGCGACAGACCTTGTATATGTATGCAAAACTTATATAACTTATAAAAACATTTACAAACCTCATATATGACTATGTAAACCTTTTAAACCTTATATATATATGCTACGGTAAAAACCCGAAATCTGGTAAATCCTAGGTTTACACAAGCTCTTGCTTTCTTGCATTAATTTTTTTATAAAATCTATTATCACCCTCGTGAAAGAATAAGGAGTACAAACCTATATAAATTTGCATAAAAAGTTATAATTTTGATTTACTCTCACTGCAAAAGGACAGGAAAATGTTAGTATCCGGAAGTCAATCAGAATTGAAGAGGATGCAATTCGCAGCAAAGGTAGATAGAAGTTTGCAAATATGTTAGGTAACAGCCAATCGCGCTTTCATGTCAAGAAATGTGCAAAAAAGGCAGTCTTATGAGAAGCCAGCTTTATGAAGGGTTACAGAAGTTGATTGAAAGTGCTGATAGAAGTGTTTAAAACTTTCGTACAATTTGTTTTCAAGACATAACGTGTTTCTATGACTTCCGGAAGACGAATGGAAGATTCTGAGCGCTGGCGTGCTGTGGGGTGCATTGAAGCAGGACAGTCGATCACAGATGTTGCTTTTTTCTTCGGCGTTCATCATTCTGTGATTTCACGTTTATGAAAACAATTCCAAACCACACAGATAGTTTTCCGAAGGCTCGTAGCCGTCGCCTAAGGGTTACAACTGCCGCGGAAGATCGCTATATAGCTCTTGTAGCCCAGCGCAATCGCAGAGTGACCTCCACACGTGTGACATCTATGGTTACAGAGTTCATTGGTAAGGCGATATCTGTAGCTACTGTACGCCGAAGACTACATATGAGTGGATTGTACGCTCGTGTACCTCGAGTTTGTGTTCCTCTATCCGTCTAATCAAGAGGGCACGATTACAGTGATGCCAGGAACATGTCAATTGGAATGTGACTGACTGGGACAATGTCATGTTTACTGATGAGTCAAGATTTGCTCTGGAGCCACATGACAAGCGTATAAGGATATGGCGTGAACAACGAACACGCAGTCAGTCCCAAAACATCACCGAACATCACGCATTCCGAAGCGGAAGCATTATGTTGTGGGCAGGAATTCCATTAGGATACCCCACCGACCTGCACATCTTTAAACTGCGTTCTTTGACGGCTGTCCGGTATCGGGATGAAGTCCTAGAACCCATTGTGAGATTTTACGCTGCAGCAGTTGGCACTACTTTTGTTTAAATGGACGATAACGCACGTCCCCATAGAGCTGACATCGTCGATGACTACCTGGAGAGTGAAGGGATTGCGCGTATGGCGTGACCAGCATATTCGCCCGACCTTATCCTATTGAAAATTTTTGGGAAGCTCTCGGCCATGCTGTATCTTCACGTTTTCCACCTCCAGCCACTCTTATTGAGCTGAAAACTGCTCTGCATAAAGGATTGCGATTGCTTCAATTACGCGGTGGTTGACCACGTAATTGAAAGCATTTTCACAAGGTGTAAACTTTGTATACAGATAAGGGGGATCACATACCCTATTAATCTCCTTTTTTTTCATTTTATGTTGTTTATTTTCCCTTTATACATAATTCTGTTTAAGTCTCCAGTATGTCATTATCTGATAACTTACAAAAATTTAGTATTATTTTCATTTCTGTATATAATTATTGATTTTGTTTTATGGATAAATATATATGCTACGTACCTGCCGAATTTTGTGCCTATCAAACCAGTATTTGTTGATTTGTTTGCATTTTACATCTTCGTGCTTAACTTTTGGAAGTGAGTGTATATGATTATAAATATTTAAAATAGCTCTTCGCAATTATTTTAATTTTGATTATTACAATTGTTCAAATTAATACTTTATCACTTTGGGGGCAAAATTCTTCCTTGTCTTGTATAGATTCAGAAATATGGCTAAAATGTTTTTAGACCTGTCTTCTCTTGAAGAGCTTCCATAAAGCAGTCTTTATTATTTTAGAAATATTAACTCTTTCAAAGTTTTTCATAATTAAAAATTTTTTATTTTTATTTCATGTTCGGTTGTGTTACTCAATTTAAAAAACTGACTACTACTTGTATATTTTATTTCATGCTCGAATTTTCATCGTTTCATGAAGATGTTGAACAGCTTTTATAAAAAAATTGAATATTTTAATTAATTTTGCTGCTTAAGCGCAAATTAGCTTTCCCCTAGGAATTTCACAGAAATATTGATTCTTTATGTACGTATATATAGTATAAAACTTGTATAAATCTTGTTCAGATCTCGCACAGATATTTTTGATAAATTAAATCAATTTGCAGGAATCCAAAATTACTGTGTCATTGCGTATGAACGTAACTTAAAACTCAGGGCAATAAACAACTTCAGATCAAACTTCAACATGGGGTTTCATTATTTTTGCTTAAGCGTTTTTTATTTCTTGAAGAGGACTATTTCCTCTGTCTGACGATCATTCTTTTTAAATAAATATATGGACAAGCGGCATTTAAATAGCTTCTGATAACTCAGCTGATTTTAATACACATCTAGTTTTTTCACGATAATATAATTTGCGATGGTGCTAAATAAATTTTGATAAAAGAATTATAGTAAATATTTTTCAACTTAAATTAATATACTTATCAACTGACATACAAATGGGAATTTGAAAACTTTATACTAGATAATCATCATGATATTCAAAAGGTAACATTTGTAGAGACATTAGGATTTTTGGAAGCAGGATACATGAAAAATTAGCAATGACCCTTGCCGAGACTGGAACCACGGAGCTTTCGAATACGCGTCGAGCGTGCTGACCACTACACCACGAAAGCATGCCAAGAAGGAGGGAGAAATGCCTTATATACTTACCCTTTTAAAGGGCGAGTGGTGTTTTGGAAACCCAAACGCCAAATCTTGGTGGTGGAGAATCATCATCCACCATCTTTTTTAGTTCGGGCGCCACCATAGAGACATTAGAATTTTTGGAAGCAAGACACGTGAAAAATGAGCAATGCCCTTGCCTTAACTCAAACCACGGTAATCTCTCATACGCGTCGAGCGTGCTGACCACTACACCACGAAGGCATGCCTGGAAGGCGGGAGAAATTCTTGTCACATATTTGTGAATACGATATGTAAATGAAACTGAAGATTTTTAATCATCGTATGTGCCCTCTACTTTTGCCAATAAAGCATCTTGAAAGCGCTTTACATACAAACAAATTACACAAATATCTTTTCAGAATAGTATGCTCTCATCAGTTATAAAATATATAATTATATTACTTAATACTAAAGTATATTTCATTCTGTTAATGATGCATTTGTCAGCTATCAAATTAATGCTTAGTTGAATGAATACGGAAAACTGTTTCTAAAACCATAAGTTAATTTAGGTAGTATTAAACTGCACTGCTGTAAGCATTTAGGGTGACAAATAATTAACAGAACGCATTAAAAACTACTTCCTTTGTTTCAATACCAAACATTTCAGATTACACTGTAAAATTTAACTTTTGTTTTAGTTACTTGCTTGTAGAATATTGTTAAATGATTAAAATATGTAATTTTAGTTTCAGGAGCAAATTCATCAGAATTCATCTTTTACATATTGGATCCAAGCGAATATGTAACCTTTATCCCTGTAAAGAAACTGATGTTTTCCAGTTTATATCTTACTTGACTTTGACCAGATACGAGAAAATGGATATCGGAACTGTATGGTGTGTTTCTATATATACATATGTGTTCTTTCAGAAGAAGTACTACGAATGGAATGCAACAATTTTCTACGTTACGCTTAAATGTCTAATAGTCCATATATTCTTGGTGAAAAGTTTTGAACTGAACAGAACTAATTAAAGAATGCAGAGATCTGAATAATCGAAGGACAGTGAAACAAAACACCATCAACTAATGATACTTTACTGATGACAAAGCATAATAAGTAACAGAAAAATTAACTTCGTCTTCTTTATCGTAACTAAGTTATTATAAGAGATTTAAAACGTATGACTATTTGATATATGTTTCATGAAATTTCATTTAAATAATCCGTTTTACACGTTACCTGTTAATCTTTTGTCTCTCCGAATGATGCGAGAAATTGTCCTGGAGCTGAATTTACATTTATATATTCTTGATGGAATTTATCATTATCACAGTGCATGGAGTACTTGGATCAAAAGGTAATTTAATCTACTAAATATTACGGCTCAATAAATGTTTTTATGAATCAATTTACAAATGTCTGTTAATAATGTACGATGTAAAGAAATATTACCTATATATATATACTTTTTTAATAAAAATGTTTACATTTTGTAACTATTTTATTCTTTATTGAAAGCTGTGAATGCAGTATGCAACTTACTTAATTAGTGTATTAATTTTAAAGAAAATAAAGGAAGTGTAATTAGTTTTAAATATAATGCGTATGGTGCGTTTTATGAAGAACACCATTGAACAACGTTAACAATTTTCCTGCAAATTAAACTACCCAAAGTACTTGCGTTGTGTAAGATGCTAAACTACCCATGAACCTTGACGCTCGTGAACTCGTGTAAGTCATGTATTTCAAAGGTGCAGCTTAACATACCAAGAACACAAGAATCAATATCATATTTAAAGAATATCTTTAGTATTTATTTTTCAATTAAGTGAAATAAGTCAATTTCAATATGATAATAAAGTTAAATTAGTCCCCCGGGGAGAAGAAAAATTAAACACTCAACAGAGAACATTTATATTTGTTTCTAACAATTCAGTAACTCCAAAGTCAAGCATTTTTGAATTTCAGTAACTACTTATTAAGTAAGAGCATAACTACTTCATTTAAGTAAAATTTTATAAAATTCGTAACAAACTATTCCATTAACAAATTTAGTTATTTCTTCACCTTAATATTGCACTGTAAAAATAAAGACTACTACTATTCCTAACAAACCTTAAATTTTATATCTTATTACTGCATTGTAAAAATAGGATCTTCTAACATTCAGATTCAATTAACAGAATTTCCACCCCCTTAGGAAAATCAGAATATTAATACAGGAGCAATTCTATTTCAGTTTACAATTATCTTTAACTCTGTGTGGAAGTAAACTCATCAAATAAACAAAATTTTAATTTCCTTAGAGTACAGACATTTTAAAATGAAACCATAATTAAATTTTTCTATTTTGTTTGAATAAGTCTCTTACTTTTGTAGTTAACTATAAACTGATAAAGTCGAAAATTCATTTTTTTTTCTTTTTCAAATTTACCTAAGAGCTAATCGAATACCAAAATAAATTTTTTCTTATCTGAGCATCTTCTTGACACCCAAACCCAAGTGACGAATCAAACGCTAAGCAACGTCGATTGTGACTGGGATTACTGCACCTCTGTCGATGTTAGGAAATGGATTCAGACCATGGAAGACGTGAAATTCTGCCAACGTCATCAGCGAACGGCAAGATGGAAAATCTTCTTAGATGTACACTGTAGAAGCCTTAAGTTCTTGAACGCCCCCACTCCGAGGACAAGCATTAACAGATTAGCATAAATTTAGAATAATAATAAAATCAATTATTAATAAGTCATAACTTAAATAATTAAGTGAATTTGCTACACAACATCTCCCTCTCGTGATCGGGGAGAAATGTTTGGCTTGCCGAAAAATATTTTAGAAACACATACATTGGAAAATGGTTTACAGAGCTTTCAAGTAAAAGAAGGAGTAAGTAAGGTGTTGGTACATCCAGTTGTCAACCCCAGAAAAGGATACAAGATCTTCTCCATAATCAAAATCCTACCATATACATGGTTAGCAAAAAAATCTAAAATAAGCAAAATGTATAAGAGGGTCAAGACGTCTCCCCTGGGTACAACTAAATACAAATAAAAAACCAAAAAATAAATGTTGGCAAGCAACACGTGACACGCCCTGAAATAAAAAGTGTAAACAAATTGTAATCAACACGATATCCTCCACAAATCAACTAAAATAAACGTATGTAAATAAACAGATCAAACACCACAAAGTAAATGTGAGTAAAACAATTCGAAACAATTCAGTAAGCAAAACAATTCGAAAGCAAACGAAGCTTGACACAAAACAAAATCCAAACAAGCCAACTAATTACCTGTAAACTTAATCACCCCCTAAAGTGACACTGCAACACGAATACTAAGTTTGTAAGGAAATGCCTACTGTATCAAAATCATAAATTTTCCCTATCAACAAAAACTTCACTTAAATTTCCCTAACCTACTGGCACCCAAAATGAAGTAGGAGAAGAGTGTTTAAGAACAATGCAGCAACTGTATAGCGCAAACAATTTTACTAATCCCTAATATTTGAGCGTTGGGATACCAAAAAAATTGAATTTAAAGAAAATGAAGAAGAAAAAAGAAAAAGAAATTGAACTTAAAGAATTAAAGAAGTGTGGAGCCAAACAACTAGGACCAGCCTTGCAAAACCTCAAAAAAAAAAAAAAACAAGGCTTTGAGACAAGATAGTTAAAATCCAAGACAACATGATCACCGACTCACATGCCTAAAGCATGTAAAACCACATGCAACACTCGACCAAGGATAAGCCAAGCAATACTAAGAAAACGAATAACTAAGTGATTATAATTTCTAGTTATACAGCTCACAAACTATTAATAACTGAATTTTTTAAATTTCAAATATCTTACATAAGTCATAACATTCCTAATCACTTTCTATACACAAAACCATCTGCATCTCTAGGCCTTAGATGGTAAGGTGAATCGTGTGAAGAATTTGGAATATGTTCTGAAGAACTTAAGTCATTAATTCTGCAAAGTGGGAAAATTAATCATCTCTGGAACATTCGTGAGTCTATGCACATGAATTGTTTGACACTGATCAGGATTTGTGATTGAAACTATTTTGTAACTGACCTTAGTCACCTGCTCAATAACCATGAAAGGTCCCTAATTCAATTTAGAGAGTTTCCTAGCCGTACCAGGCCTAACCACTGGAGTTTATAAATACACCACATCTCCCACTTTTATTCTTTTATCCTGTGCATTCTTATCACGAGAAATTTCTTGCTTTTATACAGCCTCCTTTAAGTTCTTATTTACCAATTGAAAAGCTTTTTGCAGTCTTAAAACCAAATCTTAGGAATAGTTATTTGTGTCATCATAAGTTCTGAAATTGGTTTGCAATAACAAATCGATTGCCAAACATAAATCCCTACCATATAATATAAACATGGACACTCCCGAAGAGTACTATGTCGCCCAGTTCTGTGAGCCAATAAGGCAAAATGCAGATGTCTATCCCAATCTTCTTGAGTTTGAGAAACTAAGTGACCCAATGAATTAATTAAAGCAGCATTCAACCTTTCCACTACACCATCTGATTGAGGATGATAACTAGTAGTAATGCGTTTAGTGACACCCAAATTTTTATAAACTTCCATTGTGACTTGAGAAATAAAATTAGCTATTTTATCCGTCAAAATATGTTGAGGTACACCATGAGTAGAAATAAACGGTTCTAACTCCTCTATAATTGTTTTTGATGTGGTGTCCTGCAAAGGATAAGCCTCAGGCCATCGTGGAAAATAGTATTTATTGATATTATTTTATTATTTTATTATAAATATTATTTATTGCCTGCCAAAGTAACTGGAAAGGGACCCACTATATCCAACGCAATTCGCTCAATGGGACGGGTAGCCATAGGCATTCTCATAAGGGGAGCCTTATGGAAAGGTCTATGACCCCTCCTCTGGATACAGGAGTGACAGGACTTAATGTAATTATGGATCTTCTTGTGCATTTCCTTCCAGAAAAATGACTTTTGCACCCGCTGAAGTGTCCTATGATAGACTGAGTGTGCAGCAATAGACGAATCATGATGCTCGTGTAAAATTTTCAACACTAGTTGTTTAGGAATAACTAGCCTATCCTGTTTCTGCCAACGTGAAGTGGGTTTCTTATATTTGCAATGCAAAATGTCCTCTTTTATAAAAATATCTGAGAAATAGGCATTGGAGATTTGTTGTTCCTTAAATCAGTTATAATCTGCTGGCACAAAGGATCTAAAGCCTGCTCTTTCTTAAATAATTCAGGTCTAATAGAAGTCTGAACGAATTGAGTAACATTAACTGCTCTCGACAAATAATAAGTTGTTAAATTTAATCTACCAAGTTTGTGAATAATCTTGTATTCAACTTGGGATAAACCCATAATCCAATGAGTAATTCTAGAAGTGGGATCTTTAAGTTTTAAAACATGAGATAGTGAAGCTTGATCAGAGTAAACAATGAAAGGTTTACAAAATAAATATTGTCTAAAATGTGCAGTGGCCCAAACAACTGCCAAAATTTCTCTTTCCATAGTACTGTAACGTATTTCAGGTCCTTTTAACTTTCTACTAGCATAACAAATGAGATTTTGGAAACCATTAGAATCTTCCTGACACTACACCCAGTGCATAATTAGAAGCATTAGTACAGAAGGAGAAAGGCTTATTAAAATCAGGTAATGCCAAAATAGGTTCATTCAGAAGTTCAGCTTTTAAAATTTCAAATGTCTGCTGAGCGTCCTGAGACCAATAAAATGGAACTTTATCCTTAGTTAATTTGGAATGAACCTTCTATAAAAGCCAATAAGGCCTAAAACTCGTCTAACTTCTTTCCTGTTTTTACGAGCTGCAAAACCCTGAATAATTTTTAAATTCTTATCATCTGGTTGAATAATGCCTTTAGTAACATTGTAACCTAAATAAGTGATCTGTTCCTTTAAAAAGTGACATTTAGAAGGCTTGAGTTTTAAATTATGTAACTTGAGTCTGTCAAAAACGAATTTTAATTTTGCCAGGTGTTCGTCAAAGGTTTTTGAGGCAATTCAAATGTCATCTATATAAATTCCTATTCTCAGTGGAGAAAGATTGGCCAAAACGGTGGGCATCAGCCTTTGAAATGAGCTACGGGCATTTCTCATGCCAAAGAGAGTTCTTAACCATTCATAATGCCCTGAAGGAGTCGAAAAACCACTTTTGACGGTATCATCTGCATGTATTTTCATCTGGAAAAACCCTGAGGTTAAATCAAGAGTGGAAAAATAGTTTGCACTCCCTAATTGTTCAATCAGCTCAATCATACAAGGCAGAGGAAAACTGACTTCAGTTGTTTTTTCATTCAACTTGCGGAAATCAGTAACTAGACTGTAGGTGTTATCAGCCTTTTTAACAAATAAAACAGGAGCACTGTAAGGACTGTGATTTTCTTGGATGATGTTAGCTTCAAGAAGTTCTGCTATCTGTCAGTCAACCTCATCCCTGAGATGGTAAGGATCTTCATAAGGCTTTTGCCTAACAGGAATATATTGTCACGCAAGTTGGTGTTGTGTAAGATGTGTCACACTCTGTTAATTCGCTGACTGAGGCAGCAAAGATGTTACTATACTGTTTTGGAAGGTGTGATAATTGTTGTTGTTGCTTCTCAGGTAAATAGCTAAGTCAAAATTCATCACCCCATGACTCGAAATATTCACCAGCTTCAATTGAAGTATTGTTGACAAGTTCAGTATCTTTTGAGATGACATTCACAGGTTGGGCACTAGCCAACTTCATTCCTTTGTTAATGGGAAGTACATCAGGTGAAAAATTAGCAATCTTAACAAGAAATTCTTTAGATTTTGAAGTGTGATTTACTGATCTGGCTATGGCAAAATTACTCTGTAAGTCTTCAGCTAAAGGCTCAGTTAAAACAGTGTCAGCACTAATGTCTGCGGAACGAAAAGTAAGTTTAATGATGTTTTCAGAAAAAGTTGGTAGTTTATGTTTGGTTACCGAGTAACAAAATGAGTGTGAAGTAGAAGAAGTTACACTGTTGCAATAGCACTAGGCTTACTAAGATTCCATTTTAGAATAACATTCTTACCTAAAAGTTGAGAAGTGCAAAAATGTTATTGTCGCAAGAAATTTAGTTCCTAAGAGTGTCTCATACCGAGACGAAAGAGGAGTGTCAGTAAAAAACATTTTGTTTCAAAACGTTGCTGTTGAAATTCTACGATTAAATTAACTTTGTTATTGACTCTTAACTCTTCTGCAGCTATACTTTTTAAATAAATATTGCAACTATCCAACGAGATTTTTTACCAAAACACTTTATGTATTTGGATTCTATGGTTTTAACTGTTGCATCTAAGTACAATAAAAACTTTACTTTATTCCCCAAAATAGAACTTTCTACTATAGGCAAAGATACGTCACTTGTGGATACAACAGAAACAGATGGTACCTCCAAAAGGGCTTCAAGGGACGAAACGGAGTTTGATCTCTCCCCATCCTCAACTAGTTTAAATTTTAACTTGGAGCTTGAGGATTTAAAGTATTACTAGTCGCATTCGAGTTATTTTGTGCATTCGAAACAGCTGATGTAATGTTGTTATGGTTTTTCCGAGCTGTTTGATTACCTCTGGGTCTCTGACGACCATTTCTTTCATGCTGATTAGGCACTATATTTGTATAGCAGTCTCTGCTAACATGTCCAGTTCTGTTGCGACGATAACAACGGGGCTGTATAGGTCTCGTACGAGGATTCTGTGACAACAAGGACTGCACCTGGACTTGCAGCGAACCCATCATTTTAGAGAGCTGAGCAATATTCTCTTGTTGAAGCTTAATAGCTGTAGTGAGCTTAGAGGTAGCTACAATGAGTGTTGTAATATTTTTCTCTGGCACTGACTTAGCAGTGTGAACTGCCCGAACCCCGGCTATTTGAAAATCACTACCAGCATGGCTCTTAGCCCACATATCCTTCTCAATAATAGCATGCTGTTTAGCAGCTGTAAATGTTTTGTGATTCTGCGGCAGCAGTAATTGTCTCAAATGTAGTCGTAAACCTTCAATAAAAACAGACAATAACAAATCCTGCCTTTAAGCTTCTGCTGCAGGGTCATTCTTTCTCTCTGTAGATACAGTTTTGTATGAAAGTCTTCTATACGGACAGCAATCTGCCTTACTGATTCATGTGGCTTCTGAAAAGCCTAGATAAGAGCTCGGATGTTAGAGTGCAAGTTGTGCACTGAAGTAAATCGTTCCTTTAAGGCATTTACAATATACTCGAGACTGGTTTCTCTTTTAAACCTAGGGTTGTTTCTTATGAAATCAGCAGCCTCACCCGCAACCTTGACTCTAATTACAGTCAGTCTGTCTGTATCTGACTAGCCCATATGAGTGGCTATTAGTTCTATCCTATTTAAGAAGTCACTTCAACTAGTTCCACTGTCTGCGTCTGTAAAAACAGGAACAGATTTTAAGGGATCTGACCCAAAACTGACATACCTTGGACTTCCCGATCCTCTTCCACATTGGAAAAACAACTACTAGCAGCTCTCTCTTTCTAAGCGTACTGAACTGTATGCTACCCACAAAAATGCAATCACTAAGATAAAAGATATAACCCAGTCTGTGACCAACAGGTGAGTACCACATAAATATTAACAAAGAAATTAAAAAATTCTTAATAAGTCATAACTTAAGTAAATTTTCTACACAACAAATGCTCATAACTTCTGACCTAAAGCTAAAATCACATTTCAGTTTTCTCTTGTTTCTATAAACTATTCTTATATTTAATATATATTATATTTTATGTCTTTGAATAGACTGTTAGCATTTTAGAAGCTAAGAACGTAAATAAAATATCATCTAAGCCCTTGCCAGGTTCCGAAGTACATATTATGCATTTTCTATCCACACTGTTAAGCTTTTACACTACTAAAGCACTATTCAGCCGATTGTGAACTGAAACCAAATTTTACATTCATATGGCTTAAGAGAAACGTTTTCTAACCTAAAAACTGCTTATAACTATTTATTTTATCTTGTATAATTATGTTCACTGACTTCCAGAAATCAGACACCCGATATTAAACTTCACATAATGCAAAGTTTCAACCTTTTGATACCAAACTCCACACGTAGGTTCTCAGCTGAGTAATTTATGAATACCTATTTGAAATTAGAGGGAATATATTTAGGTACCTAACCATTACTTCTTTATTTCACATTAAGTACATTCGGAAAATGTTATATAAGTGATGAGGAACCTAGTGAATAGCTAAGCGAATAACCGCTTAACTCCAAGAAGAGAAGCATAGACTCAAGAAGGGTTAATTACCCTTTATTTGCTCAAAACAAAGATTTAACAGTTGCCGCCTGTCTCAGGGCGTACAGCAAAGCCGCCATTTGGGCTTAAATGTAAGAACTAAGAACTAACTAATTACTAACTAAAGAGATTTAGCGGAAGGTAACACAATTCTAACTAGTTGGTCCGTAATATTAAATTAACCAGCGAAGGTATCAAAATGCAGGTAATACGGTCGAGCGTAGTAACAGTTAGAGAGACGTAGCCAAAAGGCAAACGCGGACTACTCAGGAATCCTAATTCTCTCTCTTGAAGTCAGTGGAACTTAAATACTACTCTACTTCTCATTTGCATTTAACGCGATTTTTAAAACTTATTCAAGTACGGAATTGTAAGCTGAAGCGAGAAGAAATAGGAAAATGTCATAAACTTAAAAATTAAAATATACCCTACAATATTACGGCTTGTTTGTTTGTATTCTATATAAAGAAATAAAGCATACAAACAAAGCATACATGCTTTGCAAAGCTGTGTCATATAGCGCAAGATCTCGTCTTACTTTACCACAAATTTGTCTTCTTTGTAACCTCCTGAGTTAAATGACTCACTGCGTCAGGACAAAAAACACCAGGTATGTCGGAAAGCAGTTTGCAACTTTTGGAGAGTAGCTGAAGAAAGCATATGTGTCCAAAGCCATACCAGTTATGTCCAATGAAATTGAGATGCGAAAAATATGCTTACCATTGCAGCAAGCGAGTACCTTAGTGGCACACAGTAGGATTGATGCTAATCTACCAGTTCTACTCTGTATAAACAAGCTTTATCATTCATCAAAATTCTGCAAAGAAGTTTCAAAGTCTTCAATTCGATATTTTTCGTCATCGCAATACCTCCTATGGAAATGTGCAAGTTAGTCCCAAATAAGATATCCAGAACCCAAATAAGACTCAACATTGACAACCCAAATAAGATATCCAGAAAATAGCATGATATTGTCACAATTAAAAGCTTAGCGTTCGACAACCGTATCGAGCTGGTTGCGTGTTTATCACTCTTTCAGACTCTCGTAAATTTATTTTTCTAACACTAGTATAAATCATCATATTTAAAGAGTACATTGGGTTATTGCATTGCTGTCCAAAACGCATGCTGAAGACACTATTTTGAGAGCATCTCTCAAAGGTACACCCGCTTATGGTATCGCCTTCGTCACACAGTGCTAGATAAATGTGAAAACTTTATTGAAAGCAGTGGTCATTGTTCGGAGATTTGACTCAGTAGGCCTCGTTCTGAGAGTCATTGCAATCTCTCAAAATTGCGTTTGGTCAATAATGTAGTGTGTTAGTTCATAGAAGCTCAGATGATATAGTGGTTAGGGAGGCAGACTAGGATACCGAAGAGCCCGGGTTCGAATCCCGGAGATGGCATGTTTGTAGTTGTCCGTCTCTTCATAGGAGATAACAGAGGCCGCCTGTGAGATGCCTCCACAATAAAATGGTCACCACTTCCGACCTTAGGGGAGTCCAATGTCGAAAAAAGACAAAATAGTGTCCGCTCTTTGAAAAAAAAAGTATGTGAGTTCATCTTAAGGTATTGTAGCCCTAAGATGACATGAAGCGAACTGTGGAAAATCCAGAGGGATCGTCATATTCAGAGAGGTAATTTTAGGCGGGATGTTTACTGCTTTTATTAAGATGGTTGCATATTCTTCGTGCTCTAGATATATTTATACGCTTGGTATTTTACTTTATAGCAATTATTGACGCTTCAGGAACTTAGAAGGGGTCTAATACTGCTTGAAATATTTTCTTTAAGCGCTAAAATTATTAGGAGCAACTATGTAATTTTCATTTATTTACCTGTATTTTTGAGGAACAAATGCGTTTTTTCACAGCATTTGACATTTACTTATTCTCGCCAACTAAATTAAACATTTTCTTCCAACAAAATCTATACAAGCCCTTGCTATTTAGAAATGAACTAACTACGAAGACAGATTGAATGTAGCATTGATACCAATAAAGCATCATATTTAAAGGAAATAATTATATTTTCCCAATTAATCTTTACAGCACTGAAAATCTTGTGTTCTATACCAATGAAATGAGTAATTACCTAGGATACCTGTTGACTTTAGAGAGTGTTATTTAAAGGTAAAACTGATTTTTCTGGTAACTGATGAAGTTATAGCGAATGCATGACAGCATTTTACAGTAGTAATTATTCTTTCTGGATTCTCAGAAAACAATAAAAGGATTCAGATACATTCTGCTACTTTTTCAGTTTATTGCTGAGAATAAAAAACACAACGCTCATAGATTGCGGCATTACTGGACTGTTAACTGCGTTTATTAAACGAGTATTCTGTATCAAGACATTAATACAGGTATCAAATAAGCAAATTCAAAAGAAGTGAAATATTTATTTCATGCTAGATTAATGTGATTATTAATCCTACCTAAAACTCAGAAACAGCTTGACAAAACTTCTGGACTTCGATTTTGCTACCAGTACTCTCACAACAAAAGCTTTTGAAACACATGAGTTTTGCTATTTTAGAGCTAATATACGGAATCTAAATTATGAAGTCTTTTGATATAAGTTTATAAAAAATGCGATCATAAATGTAATGTGAACAATTTTAGTATGAAGAAAATGCGTCAAAACTAAAATACTAGATGAATTCTTCGACACATTTAAGCTAGGAATAGACCAATTTCTGCATTAGACATAAATATAATTTATCTTATATCACTGAATATGTTTTTTTTCTTTCATTCTTAGACAAATTATTTTATATAGTGTTTGCATATTACAAATCACTTATTATTTTTAGATCTTAAATGATAGTTTGTATTAGCATTCTTTTTTCCTGACATATTTTTTTTCATTCAATCATCTTCACAGAAGACCTGAAAATTTTTTTTTTTTAAATCTAAATTGCAGTGGGCAACATTTTTGATAAATGAAGGCAAAGGAAGAACTTCGATTAATTTAAACATGGGCCTTCTGTGTATGGCGTCAAACGTAATGAATTGGCTTGTCGTTTTTTAGCAACCACCTTGTCTGTAAATTTTATCATATCATTCTTTTAGGGCAAAATTCTCGTCTCGTTTGTAATTCATTATACTAAAATCCGTACAAGTTTCATTAATTTTAATATGCGCTCCCCGTATGTAATTCGAAAGTTTGCTATAAATACTTGTTCTATTATTTGTGTATTTTATCATTATTATTAATTTTTTAAAGTTCAGGTTTTTCTATATGTTATTTTTAGGAATTTTAGACATACTACCGTTTGACGCAAATAATGAAAGGTGTACGTGAAAAAAATCCATTTAATGTACCAAGATTTCACTGAAAAATATCATAGATAAGCAAATAAGTAACAATATGCACAAAGCATTCACTTCAAACTGTCTACGTTTCACTTCTGTATTTTATTAATCGAATGCGTCTGTAGCTCTAAAATCATCTGTAGGTTTCATTAAATATCCTCGATGTAACATGATAAAAAGATTATTATAATAAAACACATTTGTCTCAGCTAAAGGAGATGATGTCCTTTCGAATAATACTTCTTTTTTCACGACTTTGTTCATGAATTCCAAACAGAAGTAAACACTGCGTATACACTAAAAAGCAAAAGCATGTACTACAATACATTTTCACAGTGAAATGTTTAAAATACTACGTGACCTTCTTATAAATTTCTTCACGCAAAGTATACGAATAGCTTTTCTTCGTTTTCTGACTCTATACAGACATATACTCTTCTTCCTCCCTCAAATAAAAAAAACTGAATATCCCTAAAACTTCCTGCGTAACCTAATACAAGTATGCATGCAATTGCATTGCAAATGGATGTTGAAACTAAAATCATATTTTGCGTTACTTGCCAACATTACAAGTGTTTTCAACATTCTTCAAATAGTAGAACTGCTTTGCGTAATCTTCCGCTATTGTTTGGAAGTGGAGTTATAAATTAACTCTGCAGCATAGTTTGTGCAGTTAACTTCTCTTAATAAAAGAGCTATGTAGCATTAAGTGCTGAAGGTTCTTCGATACATCAAATGTAGCAAAATGTTGTTAACCAGAGCATTATGGCCCTTTTGTTACCAAACTTCCGGCAGTCTCAGATGGAAACAGGAAGACCAGCAGAAGTTGCCAAAAACAATAAAAGTGTCGATGTCTTCTCACTCTCAGAAAAGAGACATTAACGTGTCTCAGAACTCTTGTGAATGTAATGTCTCTAGGCCTTTGATTTCAAAAGGAATCATAGGCCTCTGCCCTATAAAGGAACCTGTGATCACTGCAAAATTTAGATCCCGGTGGAAATGTGAAATGGATTACTGAGCAATGAAAGTTGTTAGAGTTTAAATCTAAAATGAATAGTTAACAGATTGTACTGCGTAGACGCGGTTAAGAATTTAGCCATGAATGCGACACCTATTCAAAGAGAAATTCTAGCTTTCAGATCATCTGAGCTTTCTTCTCATATACAGAAATAAATCGGTATGAATTTATCAATTGTATTGTATGTCCAGCCTACATGGATATTTTAAGGCGAAAATTGTTATCCACTATTCAAGAACAACTTGACTATGTATTGCATTTAATTTTCTAAGATACTTTCGCTCCATTCGACAAAATAGAATAAGAGTAACTTCCATGATCACTATATATTGCAAACAAAAGACAAATGAAGACTTAGCATCACAAAGTAAAGATGCATAATACCTGGATATCCATAAAAATGCATAGTGGTTTATGTGATTTAATTCCTAAACACACTTATAGCTTCTTAGATTTAAAAAAAGTGGTGGCAGAATAATAGCATTTGTACTTTGACGAGGTCTGCTTGTTCAGGCTCGGTTCCGTGAAATACTACATGAGCATATTTGAAATCGCATTTTATCTATGTTCCAGCACTGCGCATCTGTCAGCAAGTCCAGAGATGGCCCCAGAAAATATTAATGTCACTTTATTGTAAGTGCAGTAGATATAATCCCCATTTTTAAGCTATTATTCAATGTAGCGGTGAATATTGTATATGTGTTATAGCGTAAAGTTTTAGTGTTATAGAAAGTATAATGTATCAAGCGCAGAATAATTTAATACTTTGCCCTTGTATGGCCATGTAAATTGCCTCGATTTCGGGGTGTTGCTCCAGATAGTTGCGGGATCCGGACGATACCTGATTAGTCTATGTAAGCCGTCCGGACCTGCTTTCACCTGCCACCTGTCCATCCGTTCTTTTTTGTGAAGATTCAACAGTGATCATATCTTTTTTCATACTCTTTTCTTTACAGTTGCATTAATTGTTTCCCTCAAAAACATGCAATATAAGAATCAAATTTGTTGCGCGTTTGATCATGCAGCAAGCGTGATGTATACGTTCAACTTCCCATCAATCACTATGCCTATTGATGAATAATTCATTACTGCTACCAATCACTCAGAAATCTGAAGCACTTTAAAAAGGAGCTTTTCATTATCGTCCAAACTGGGAAATTGTCTTATTTTCCGTGCCCTCGGTTGTTCTCCTTTTTTTCATTCGTAACCGGCCTTCAGCACCCCAATTCCAACACTTTAAAGACGGTTTATTGTTACTCCTATTGCATATCACGGCATTAACTTGTTAATTTAAAATTATCAGGATTGCTTCTTGCTGTCGCTATACATTTCTTTATGGTGTCAACTTCCTTGGGGACGGCAGAAACTCTCTCTTCAATTTGTTCCTTAAAGAAAGAAATTATTTTTTCAGTTTCTCCAACCCTGTTTTCGACCGTGTCTATTCTGCTTTCCATAGCCTTGAATTTTTTTTTTCTATTTTGCAGGTAATTTCTCTCTTCCTTTTTTCTTGATCTGCTTCAGTCTTTTCGTGAACAGCTTTCATCTCTTCTCTAACAACTTCCATCTTTTCTTGGAATGCAGCAAAGGCAGTCACAAGCTGTCTTAGTTGCTCATCAGTCACTCTTGTCACCGGCATCCAACCTCACCTCTGATACCAAAAAGGCTGCGTCCTTGCGGGATCATAATAGACTGAATACATACTAGTCCGATGATTGATTAATAAAATTTATTTTGATCAGCTGAAGCACTTCAAAGTTCTGGAATTTTCACAGAAATATTCGTACAAGTATTCACAGTAGCACAGAGTACAATCAGCAGTTACACTTCAAACTACTAAGAACGTTGAACACAATGCAATATAAAGTTCACCTAAAGAGAAAGCTAATCCGAAGATATCTCAGTTCACGCAACAACTGACGGAGAGCATATGCTCTCTCTCCGACCTTATATAGTTTTCACCAAGTCTCCGAGATGTTTCTAGTACTTTCTGCTTCACGCAGTTACTTGAAGGCAGTAGGAGGGTCAAATTACGGTTACAGCTAACATAGTGGTCAATTACATTTATTCAATACATGTTACAGTGATACAGGGATCGGACCAAAATGTCGCCAAATGGTCGCCCAGTTTGGCGACTTTTGGCAGTTTGTCGGTTGCAAAACGGCAGCAAATTTAGCGATAAAATTAGTTGGCAAAACCGTTGTCAGCTTGACGATAACTAGCTAAATTACCGAGACTCTCATTTACTAAATGTTAAATGCACTTGCCCCTGTATTCTAACTTTTCTGGCTAGCTTCTTTTAGATTTTTCGAGTTACATTGCACAGAAAAATACAGTTTCGTATATAATTGTACTAAAATTATTTGTCTATGTACAAAATTCTTCACAATATTAATAAATTTCAAAATATTCTATAACTTTACAGAATTGAATTAAAGAAATATGAAATTAAAACCTAAAATTTATAAATACCTGAAAAAATATATCAAAACCAATATCAGAAAAATAAATAAAGAGGAATCCAATTAAATACGATGAAGCATTATCAAAAGAAAGATACACCAGACTTAGTTACAATTACTTTTCCACCTGACAATCCTTGCGCTTCTGTATTCAAAAGCAGCTCATGAAGAATTCCAAAGTTTTTTATTTAAAAATTTATCTGAAAATTTTGAAGTCCTCCTGGAGGTAAAAAAAAATCCAATGTCAAATCAAGCAAAAGAGTAAAATTAGACTTTCTCACTGAATTAAAAAATAACAAGAATAAAACAAAAACATGAATTTAAAACTTACTCAGAGGACAAAGTAGCAATCCGGTAGTGAAACATAATAAGCATATCTATTTGAAGAAAATATCAAATTTTAATAAAGATATTTTCTTCAAATAGATGTATTTCTTATTTTTTCACTTCCGGATTGCTACTTCTTTCTCTTTAAATTCATTTTCTCAGTTTAAACACATACCAGTGGTCTGTGTGGTAGATCTTGATTATTCAAAATGCAATAAAAATCAATGACAACATAATCCAGCAATTCGTATTACTGTATTCCACACTGGCCCTTTCACTGAAGTTCAGAAATGCCCCCTTTTTATCATTTATTTTTATCATTTACTACTTCTTCTTTATTTGAAACGCTGATGACACATATTTTCCTTTATGTATTCTTGTATTTAATATCATACCTATATTTTCTCTAACAACGTAATCACCAGTCTGTTATTTAAATATGTTATAAATCAACTTCTCATTCAGAAGTGATCAATGCATCTGAAATCCAGAATAAACTCAATTTCATATTCATAAGCCATCTTCTCCAAAAAACCTGAAGCTATTAATTTCTTCAAATATTTTTCATATAACTTTCATTTATGCAACTCGATCTCTTTAAAACAAGCCTAAATATCGGTTGATAAACGTTCTGAGCCTAATTTTTATGAATATCATTTTAGAGTTGGTGAAAACCTCGGCAGACGACTCACGAATTAAAGTAAGGAACTATGACGGTTTCGTCATTTGTTATATAGTACTTAAGATAGCATTCTCGAAGTGTATATTTTCGGAATTCTGATATTCTAACTATAATTTTAAAAAGTTAACTAAATGTGTGATGTCTTAAATACATCGAGAATAAATTAATTGTGGCTTTATCAGATTTTCTGTTAATTGCCTCCACTAAATCTCGGTAATTAGTGTTAAAAATGATCTTTGTGCAGTAAAGTGGCGGCGCTTTAAGCTAATGTCAGATTCCGAAATTCGTAATATTTAAGTTGTAAAACAACGCTACACCTTTAAAAAATCTTATTTCCTTTTTAAAACCTTTACTAAACTAACGAGCTTGAGAGCAGCATATTAAGCTAACTTCCCTTTGCGGAAACTAATAGAAAACGCAGCGTTTATAAACAGAAGTGAAGATCAATATTAAAATAAGTTCTTCAGATTAACACGCAATGCAAAACGGCAATATTTTGAAAATCAACGACTTTCAGTTTTCGTCAGATAATATGTGCATATGAGCCTTACACTTTCTATGATTATACTATTTTGTAATTAGAGAAAATTTTTATTTTGTCTATAAATATGTTAAATAGCAAAAACATGCCTTGTCGTTATAACACGTCAGTGATTTCCTTAAACTGTGCACATACAAATCAAACACTGAAACAAGCATCTCTTTTGACGGTGAAGTGAGCCAAAATTAAAATAAAGCGAACTCTTCTGATGAAGGTAATACTTATAAAGAAGCAATTTCCCTCATTAATTTACTGTTGCATAGCAAAATAATAGATTAAAATTAAACCTATTTCTCTTGAAAGTGAATTGAATTGAATATTTCTCTTGAGTTGAAAAGTGAATCAATAATTCATATGCGCTACTAAACAAATTTGCTGGCAGAAAAGCTCTTTCTGTGAGATTTAAATAAAATTATAACTTTCAGGTAATCATAATGATTTTAGGAACTCTTCATTTTTCTGTTTCTTACATGACGCAGTTTGAGGAACAAAGATTGTTCTATTTATATGTTAATGAAGACTCTTTTTTTTATTTTATCAATGCATTATATTAAAAGGAAATTTTTGTAATTTTCAGAAAACATATGAATTTTTGCAACAACTTTTACTGCAGAGACTTTGCGAGAAAAAGTTAAAATCTATCTGTTGTCATCCTGCGAAGAAATATTTTTCTGTTTTATTTATAGATGAAATTAAAACCCCGCAAGCATTATTTATTTCTTATTATTAAAAATCCTTTTCCACGCTTTATAATGAAAACAAGTGATTGCATTATATTTGTATAAAACGATATTCGGCTATGAGATAACTGTGCTTGAAGATGACATTCAAACAATCTTTACTCTTCTGATGATACAAATGGAATTTAAGAAATAACTTTTATGCTCTTTTAATATCCATATCTCTTTAAATTAGTGATTCTAGTTGTTTTTAATAAAAACGAATCTGTATTTAAGTTAATGATTACTAATTAGTATTTTTATTTTAAGTAACATAGTAATTCTTTGAAGTAATTAAAATTATTGTCTTAGAGTTAAACATTAAAAACAACAAAAACCTAGGCATCCCTTCCGAAATGCTTTATTCCAAAAATGTTTAATTTTGAACAAAGAATTCCAAAAATAAATTTCGAGATAAAATTTTGAACCTTTAGAAAGAAGATCCTATGGTTATTAAATCTGAAAGGCACAGACACGTATAGACATAAAAATTATGTACAAGATATGATCACTTAAGTAAAAGTAAATGCAAATGTATAAGAAAGAAAATGCTTCTATAGGAACCCAAAGTGTGGAAAAATAAAACAAAAATGTCTGGACAAACATTCGCATCCGTGTACAGATAAAGGTACATGTATACGAAAAAATAAATGGTGAATAAATGGCAAATTTGCACATAAAAAAGAAATCGGGAATGGCGTGGAAGATGAAGAAACTTATTCATGTCGTCCATTAATAACTTTCAGATGTATTCCTAGAAATCGAAATCACATTACAGTATCTGAACGAAGAGAAGTAAATTCCAGGTTATAAGTGTCATATATTAATATATTTCCGCAGGCACTTTTAAGCGTTACTACTGATATCTTACGCAGTTAACATTTGTTTAGCTTAGAAGTACTTTTCAAAAGGAATTGGTTGATTTTGATTTAGTTTTTAATACTGATTTTGATATTTGTATCATTTCCTGGATCATTTATACTGAATATTTTGTCGATTTTCAAAAAAGTATTTGTCCACTATTATACCAATTAGAAACTCCTTGGATTTGCTATAACACATGTGTATATATGATTGTTAAAAAAATCGTGTACAGAATTAAACACTATCCAGCTTCTTGGCTAAACAATTTCCTGCGATACAAGTCCGAAGACACAACGGCCTGCCGCAAACTACTAAGAGGAAAGACCGAGATTTGACGTCCCCAGTCTGATAACAGGTTATGTTTTACTGACTTTCCGACGACACTCATCTTTTTTAATTGATATCAACACATTAAATATATTTTACTTTATATTCCAGCTATTTTACTGTGCACGTAATGGTCTTACGTACCCTTCACACCTCTTATACCCTATATTAATGATTGGTTTGCCCAGGTATTTCTACTTTATATTTTAAACGCATAATCTGAATTTTAATTAATTTTTTATACCTTCTGTTTACAATGATATTTTCCACAATCTTTACTTCATGTTAATAATTTTTATTGTTTTATTTCAATTTACACGGATTTTTTTCCATACTCAACACACTTATGTTGAACTTATTTGTTATATTTTACGAGCGTAATTGTTCAAATACACGCTAATATTTATTATATTATTTAGGTTTAGATAAAAATTTTAACTTTTTTATAATAATTTTGTTTATTATTTCATTAATCTAAATTTTAATTAATTATATATTTTCCGACTACATACCTGACATTTATATATTGTATATTTAAGTTTTAAGCACTTTATCTAACTTTTTGGTAGATTTAGCATTTTAGTAATTTACAGCATATTCTTAATTTTAATTTTCTAACCATATATATAACTTTTATTCAATTTTAGATGTAAGTTTTAATTTCTTTTGTACGCTTTAACGCTCGTAATTTCCAATAAACTCTTAATTTTGTTTTAATTCCTATACTTTCGGACCATATATGTGACCTTTGTTTAATTTCAGATGTAATTTTTAATTTCTGTCATACCATTTAACGTTTGTAGCTTGATACATATTCTAATTTTAACTATTAATTTGATACATATTCTGCCTTTAACTATTAATTTGATACATATTCAGCGTTTAACCTATTTTATGAACATAATTATTCCAAATGAACGCTTTTTATTTATCATGTTATTTAATTTTAGATGTAATGTTTTTACATTTTTAGCATTCTTTTCTTCACAGTTTTCTACGTACTTTTAATTTTAACTTATTTATTATATTTTCTCTTTATAATACCATATTTATTCTACTGTTTCACTTAATTTTCCGTAATTAAATTTCTTAAACGTGGAAGAAAATGGCAAATGGGTTACGGAAAATATCATTATGAACAGGAGCTATAAGAAATAAGTTCAGAATATGTTGTTTAAAATATATGATAGAAATTAAAAATTCTAATCTAAAATTAAGGATGGCCGAATCAATGATTAAATTTGGCGTAAGAGGTATAAAAGGTACATAGGAATTAACCATTATGTGAGCAGTAAAATAGCTGGAAATTAAAGAAAACTACGTTTAAATACGGTAAAACGTAGTCTCATGTTAATGCATTTTTTTAGTCCTGTTGTCGGTGAATAGCTTATTAAAATAGAAGCGATTGGAGAGAGAACAGGAGACTGCATTAGGCTATTAAGTAAGGAGTCCAACAATAGCAAAAAATGAACATGAGAGCTTCAATGACAGCCACTATGCTTACATAACGCAACAAATGTCTTTGTTCCACAGTTTTAGATCTCGAATGCCTTGTAAAGCGTGCGTTTTCATTTATATATTTTCCCAAATGCATTTCTAGTTTTTAAAGCCTTATTTGTTTTTATTGCATACAGTCTCACATAAAGCTTATTAATAAGCGAAACGTTTAACATTTCTGTTTTTAATTTTAGAACCTTAAAGTAAATACTGAACGCTGCTAAACTTTAAAATGTTATTCAGATTCGTCTCCTATACCTCCGGAGATTATGTTTTGAACTCTTTGCATTATTATTATTGACTTAGTATTGCAAAACAATGAAATGTAGATGTTGGATATTATTTTAGAACAATATACATGATTTCAAGGAAAGGTGCGTGTGCAGGTGCTTTTAGGGGAAAAAAAACGTTTACTACATATATATATTTAAATTGTTAATGTTTGATAGTCTTCCGTATTATTCCACATCGTTATTTTGTAAAACTTTTATAATAAAATATCAAGACGTATCACAATAATTTGCTAATAGGGAAGTCTTATCTGTTTCATATAGTGCCTTTCAGCTTTATATTCATGAACACGTAGAATCAAATTGAATAGGAAACTTTTGAACAAAAAAATTGACACATTTGCTTAGATTGCGAAAATAAATTTTAATAAAGTTTAGATCTTGGATATTTCTTCTTCCTGCTATGAAACAATACCAGCTTCAGGGATATTATCATAAGCAGAAGTAGGCTCTTGTTCTGCATACTGAGTTTTCTCCTCAGACAAGCTTTCTTTACTGCCATATACGTTGCCTTCATTCATGGAATTTTGCCAACCAGAAAATTTCTTACCGCTAGTATAATTTATAAAGATAGGATATTTCCGAAGGTGCAGTGGACTCTGAAAGGTCTTTGTATTCCCTTTTCTAATTATTTTGGTTTTACTGCCAGAGGAAATTTTATTTTTGGACATATGATCTCCGATCCTTTGGCTATCTGCATACTTTATGTTTTTCAATAATGACATTGGTGCATGCTTTCTGATTCGCTCGCTCTGTTCAGTTTCATAGAATAAAGGTCCATCATAGCTTTTAGTTTGTTCAGAAGTTTCAAAGTGGCTGCTATTCGTTATTCTAAACTCTCTCTTCAATTTTCGAGTTTTGTCCAAGTCTCCCATCAGTGTAGTAAAATAAACTTCTTTACGATTTTTCATATATGGGATATCATTTGCAACTGTTGTTCTCTGCATGTTATTTTCCAACTGAAATCCTTTATTCAAAAAGATGCTGGAAGTTTTATTTTTTGTAGAATAAATTTCAGTGGGTTGATAAAGAACATTCCTAATGTTCTGGGATAATTCACCAGATACATTTTTTGAAAGCTGCATGTGTTCTGAAGAATTTTTCTTTCTAATAATTAAGGAGACTTGTGAGCTTCGAAGAGTGACATTTGATGCAATTGTTTGGAAAAATTCATAAGAATTATTTTTAGATGATGATAATCGCCCTTCGGGATCGATTTTCTTTTTAGCATTAGAGAAGAACATGCTGACATTACGCAAATTAGTTAAAGATGATAACTGAAATTTTGGCATAAGTGAAGTGATGCTCAACGTGTGTTCAGAATAATTTTGAAATGGATGAAATTTCGATGAATGACTGCTTTCTTTCATAGTGTCAATTTCTCTATTGTTGTAAATGCAAAACGGAGTGCAATTTGATCCGGAGGCAGTAATATTATTATTCATAAAGCTGGTTGAATTATTAAGAAAAACTCCTCGCACAGTTTTCTTTTCAGCATCGTTGGTATATTTTATATGACTTACAAGATTTTTAACATGAGATGTGACTGCAAAGTCATCTATCTTTGTACTGTTCCCGTACATTGCTGTCCTATCTCTAGCGACATTTCCTTCTAATAAATTTTCTGTATTATTTCTCTTTACGTCATTAGAAGAGACTGCAGTACTTAAAACTGCATGCAGATTTTGTGAAAATGCCAAGTCAAACCTTGGTACAAAGGAATTGTTGTCTGATGTTGTAGCATTCTGGAGTTGCTGCTGACTAGAAAATCTGTCATTATGTTTCATATTATTTACATTTTCCTTATTATGCTTGATAAATAGAAAATATTTAGGTTCCGATCCAGTAATGCTTTCAGTTGTAGATATCTGTTTAAAACTATACACTGGAATCTTTAGTATGTTTGTGTTTTGGACATTATAAGAGTCCTTCTTTAAAGTTTCACTATTATATGGGGTGGTTATACTATGATTTACTTTTTCTTTAAAGCTGCTCGCATTTGCAGAAAGTGTTGTACTTAAAAGAACATACAGTTTATTTAAAGATGTTAACTCATAGTTTGATATATTAGATGGGTCACTTGCTTCTTCAGTAGAATTCACTTCAGTAGAATTTTGGAATAGATGATACTTTGAAAAATTAAAGCCTTCATTCACATTATTTAAATTTTGTCCATTAGACGCAGGGAGATGAACTCCTTTAGATTCCAGCAAAATAATGCTTCCAACAGTGGAAATATGCGTTATATTTTCAATCAAAATCCTTCGCCCTTTTATCTGGTCAAGCTCATTAAAATATTCAACATTACTTGATGCATCTTGAGAATGTAATGCGGATGTTCTATCAGTTGCTTTTGACCCGTTTATGACTTTCTCTAAAATTTGTCCCGCACTGCTTCTGTTTACAGCATTCGAAGAAAGCGATATACTTAGAACAACAGGCAATTTAGTTAACATTGTTACCTTGTATTCAGGAACATATGAAGTTCCGTTTGTTACATGAGCAACAATATTTTTGAGCAACTGGTATTTTTCAGAAACATTCATAGAATCCTGTTTTTCTTCAATATTAGACCAATTATTAACAGCAACAAATCTGACTTTTTTCTTGTTTATCTCATTAACACCTTTCACATTCTTTGCACTATCTGTAGCATATGACGTCATTACATCGACCATTATTTTCGCACTGTCGTTATACCGACCTAGTAAATCCGCAGCAGAGTTTTCTTCTAATAGTTTTATGCTTTCAAGCTGTTCCGAATTATCTGTTACTTTTCCCAACGCAGTGTTTGTTTCACGATTTCCCAACAAATTATTAAATGCCCAGTCATTTGTGAGATCATTACGGAATATATTTTTAACTCCTTGAGGAGCGTCGAAAAGATTCGTTTTCTCCATTAAATTGCTTTTTTTCTTTTTTATAGGCAGAGTATAATTCCAGGTCTTAGCAATTATCAATTTATATTCTTTAATTTCTACAGGAGAAACTGGTCTATAGAATTGTCCTGTTGTATTCATTTCTGTTTTGGGATAAAAAATATCTGAAAGTGGAAAAAAGAGTAATTATTAAGTTTGAATACTGAAGTTCCTATTACTTGGAAAACACATTCGATAACGCCAGAAAGATGCCAATTCTTACTTTGGCTATGGAATTCATCTCTCTTTCGATGCATTCTTGGTCTGGGACGGCGAAGGACGTGTTGCATTTTATCTTTTTGTATACATTTACTTTCATTATTAGTATTTTCCTCTAAAATACCTTCTGATTCTGTAACAGTACTTTTGGTGCTTTTAAAGAAGTTGACGATGCTTTCTATCAGTCCACTTTTTTTCGCTGAAAGAAATGGTAAACAGTGTTTTAAAATTTCATGTAAAGAACTCATTTGAATTCATTAAATAAAGTTTTAGTCGTCACTGAAATTTTTCTGAAAGATCGGTATTAAATTTTATATTACAAATATATATTTTTTATTCTGTATCATTACATCACTAAATTTCCTTCTGAAAAAATTAACTATTGAATTAATTTTGATAAATTTATGGATCCCTGAATGTAGGTAAAATTGTATTAAAATAGTTGCGGAATTTTCCAAATTAAAAGCATAAGTAATTTTAGTTAATAAAATGTATCTGCAATTCACATATGATTACAACTAACAAGGCACATATTTAAAAAAAATAAAAATGTTTAAATTGCACAAAACCATTTTTTCTTCATTCAGTATTTGACTTTACTATGAGAAAATACCTTTAATAATAAATATAACAACAGCAGGAGGCATTTTTATTTTCAAAGCTGTTTCCCTTTTTTATTGCAAATAAAAAATTCGCAAAAAAATTAAGAATTTCTCTCTTCACTACAAAGAATAGATTTACCGATCTTTATGCCCTTCCAAAATTTCATAAAAATCCTGTAAAATTTAGATTTATAGCCAATAATTAGAAACTTCAAGAATTTTGATAATATTTTTACCACTCTACTTAAAACTATTTGCAATATAGTTTTTAAAAATGTTAAAGAAGACAAAAACTTCTGCTGGATTATTAACGACAACTTGAAAATCATTGACAAAGTTACAAATCTTAAAATTTATAATATTAACTGCTATGACTTCGAAAACCTCTACACGTCTCTGCCACTCCAAGAAATCGACGAAAGTCTTTTAGAAATGACAGAATTTTTTCCTGAAATACTTAATATTCTGGATTTACAAAAATGGCAAGAACTTCTACATTTTTTGCTAGACAATAACTATATTAAGCATTCAGATTTACTTTACCTGCAAAAAAAAGGAATTCTAGTGATATTCATGTTCCACTCATACACTCACGTTTGTGAAAATTGCAACACCATGAAGGACTTACGCGAGTGAGCTGAAATTTTCAGGAAATGCAAAGTAGCGCATGATATGCAAATGATTAGAATTGCAAATCCGTAGCGCATGCGTATGCTGAGCAGCGCCCTCTGAACGGCTGATGGATCCGAATAAATAGACGGCTGTAGAGAGGCGTGTATGGTTATCGGTGGTTATCTGCTAGTGGTAAACGTTAACTCAATCTGTACTTATGCCTCGTCGACGAAAGAGAGCGAGATTTGAACAACTTACAGAGTTTGAACGAGGGAGAATCATCGGCCTTCGTGAAGCTGGATTGTCGTATCGTGCAGTAGCCTCTCGTGTGCAGCGTAACAGCAGCACAGTGATGCGCGTTTGGAAGCAGTGGACGGACGAGTGTCGGACAACTCGGAAATCCGGGAGTGGACCCCGAAATGTGACGTCAGCTCGCGATGATAGACACCTGGTCCGCATGGCGCGGACGGACCGTACAGCTTCCTCTAGACAATTGGCAGCACTGTGGTCAATAGCTACAGGTGTTTCATTGTGTGCTTCATCAATTCGTAGACGTCTGCTGCAGTGTGGACTGCGCGCACGGACTCCTTTATACAGGATCCCCCTAACGCACGACCATCGCCGCCTGCGGCTACAATGGGCCAATCAGCATAGAGACTGGCGTGCTGATTGGCAGCATGTCGTGTTTTCTGACGAATCCCGCTTTAATTTGTGGTACCATGATGGCCGCATTCGTGTCAGACGCTATGCCGGTGAACGCCACCTTCCGGAGTGCATTATCGAACGCCACAGTGGACGAACACCCGGAGTTATGGTCTGGGGCGCCATAGCATATCATAGACGATCTCAATTGCTACGAATTGTGGGCAATCTGAACAGCAACCGGTATATCCGTGAAGTTCTACAGCCCGAAGCTGTTCCCTTCCTTCAAAGCTTGCCAGGCGCTGTATTTCAACAGGACAATGCCCGCCCTCATACTGCTCGGATTGTTAAATCCTTCTTTGCAGCGCAGCAGGTACAGCTTCTTCCTTGGCCTGCGTGTTCCCCGGATATGTCGCCAATTGAACATGTGTGGGATGTCATTGGTCGGCGTCTTGCTCGTGATCCTCGTCCTGTTGCGTCTGCAGACGAACTTTGGGTACGCGTACAAACGATATGGAATGCTCTTCCTCAGTCAGACATTCAAATTTTGTTTGACTCCATGCCACGTCGTGTAGCAGCACTTATTGCGTCGCGTGGTGGCCACACAAAATACTGATTCTGATCTCTTGTTCTTGTTTGTTTGCTTTGAACATTTAATCATTTATTTGTACCACTACCACTCAACTGTGTATTAAATTGCATTCAGTTATGACGATTCCTTCTTGGTGTTGCAATTTTCACAAACGTGAGTGTATTTGTAACTCATTTCTATTCTCTAAAGAATTCAAATTCCTCAAGGTCCTTTTTGATAACGATGATAAATTTAAACGCATATTGATGTCATTATTACTTTCAATAATTTTAATCTCATCGAAAACAGCAACATCTACCCAAATTGTCTAAAACTAAATGAGACCAATAATAACAAAACATAAATAGTTTATCTTGATCTAAGTATTCATAATCTAACAGAAGCTAAACTTTTTGATAAAAGAAGAGATTTTTAATTTTTCTACTAAAAAACTTAGAAACTGAAACTCCAACATGTTTAAAGAAGTTATTGCACATACTGTTACTAACAAAATTAGCAGAATTAAAAAAGTTTGCACTGAAATAGAAACACAAAAAGAAGACATTCTAATTCTCACCAAAATTTTAAAAGATAATGAAATTCCTCTAAATCATTAACATTCATTAACAGTCTATTACGAAAACTGGAGTAGTCTACACCCTATAATACTTTTTAAAAGTAAGATTTTTTTTATCTGAAAGCTCCAAAAGACAAGAATAAAGAAGGATGTTTTAAAGATTTTATAGGATTTTTATTTATTTTTATTTTTATATTTTTTATTTTTTATTTTTATCTCTTTGATATTAATTAAGGGCCTTTATATACATTCAAAGTCGTCGTGATAAGCCCATGACGTGAAGACATTTTACTTTTCTAACAATAGTTTCTTTGCTTCTTTTTTCAATGTTTTTCTGTAATTTTCAGAAACAATTTTTAAAAATCTAAAATTCAACTTTATGGATTTTTTACACTTATATACAAACCATTATTAAAAACATTTTACCACTATTTGGGCATGTTTTCGAGTCTAATTTTTTAAGAATATTTTATTTTAAAACTTCATTTAAGTTTTACACTAAAGGATTTTCTTTTTTCCCATTTTTGTTTCAAAAGAGTTATCGTTTACTTAAATTTCATTCAATTAATAAAGTAATCTTTTTCTTTGCCAAAATTGAAAATTTTCTTTGAAGTTTCAAAAAAAAAAATTCTTCGAAGTTTAAAAGTTTTTTTGATTTCAAAATTCCAACTTTTGATTCAAATTTTAGCCTTTTGAACTTTTTCTCGCCAGGTTTTTTAATTTCGTCAATGAAGCCAAAATGGTAAACCTGTACGTCGATACTATAACGTTATTATTGCAATGGTGTGCAAAACTTAAGCAACAATGTAAACATTTAGCAGATAGCCATGAAATTGCAGAAAAGGAGGTCCGGAGATTTGTACAATCAACACGTAAGTCAGTAGAAACGTCATGCGTATGCAAATATCAGGAACGAAACGTCAGAGGCGACGTGAGTGTACACAAAACGCGTGATGTCGGCGCGCGCAACTCAACAGTAGAATAAAAGGAAGGACGGAGACGCAATTCAACATATTCGCTGCAAGTGACAGTGAGTCAGTTCGTGATATATGACTAGAAGAAATCACTTGGACTACTTCACATGTGGAAAAATGATCGGAAAGCTGGAGGAGGGACGTACTGTCACCAGTTTAGCTGCAGAGTTCGGAATCAACAAAAGTGTCGTTTCGCGCGCTTGGAAAGCGTTCCAAACCACAAGTACAGATGTTAGATAGGTTGGTGGTGGCCGCCCGAGGACGACATCTGCAGGGGATGACCGATATATCGTCCTACAGCCCGAAAAGAGGCCGACAGTAGTCAGCAAGCGCCATTGCTCAGCAACTCTGTGCAGCAACAGGGCAACAAGTGTCGCGGTTTACTGTGGCCAGACGCCTTCCCAAAGGGGGCCTATTCTACCGCCGTCCTCAACGCGGCCTTCCATTGAAAGTTGGCCACCGACCCCAACGTTTACAGTGGTGCAGGGAGCACAAAAACTGGACAACTGATCAATGGAGCCGTGTTCTCTTCACGGATGAGAGTCGGTTCAGTACCAGAAGCAATTCTCAATGCGTTTCGATTTGGAGAGAGGTCGGGACCCGGTTTTATCCTACTAACATCAAGGAAAGACACCGTAACGGTGGTCCTGGAGTTCTTGTCGGAGGAGAAATTGTGCTGAACGGGCGAACTGAGCTCCACGTTTTCGACAGAGGGTCTGTAACCGGCTATCGCTATTATGAGAAGGTACTCCTTCCCCATGTGCGCCTGTTCCGAGGTGCCATTGGCCCAGACTTAATTTTTATGGATCACAATGCACGGCCACATCGGACTCTTGCTGTTGAGGAGCTACTGGAAAGTTAAGATATCACTCGAATGGATTGGCCAGCGTACTCCCCATATTTAAATCCCATCGAACATGTGTGGGGTGCTTTGGGGAGACGCATTGAAGCACGCTTATATACTCCGGATAACACCCAACAACTCAAACAGATGCTGATTGAGGAATGGGCACACAAGAAACCGCAAGAAATGTTGCACCAGCTGGTTCTGAGTATGCGGAGACGGTGCGAAGCAACCATTGCAGTGAGGGGAGGGCATATCCCATATTAAGGAACATCTGCTTGTTGTTCTTCCTCTTGGATAGACAATCATGAGTCACGATACTATGCGTTCAATAAAGCTTGTTTTTGTTTGATTCCATACCGTATGCATTGTATTCCTTTTTCAGCTCCGATGCTTTCGTCATCCTTTACGTACATAATACTCTCCTTCATTTCTACATTTCATGTCTCTCAGTTGATTTCTCGTGGAGTTATGGCAAAAAACCCTGCTGTTGATTAAATTTTGCACACCAGTGTAGTTTCGATTGAAGTCTATTGAATGTGCTCAAAGTTTTAAATACTTTGGATTATTTGTTATATGTTAAAAGGAAAAAAATTTGATTTAAAATTTTCACTGAAGTATTTTATTTTTCACTTTCGTTTTCAGTTCTTTAAAAAAACAGAATTCTTTTTATTTAAGGTTATTCAAATTAGAATTTACTTTGTTTTTGTCTTGCTTTGGGGAAGAGCCAGAATTTTCGGATTAACTATTATAATTAAAATACATCAAAATGGTTGATCGGCTGATTCTGGATACAGAAAAGCAAGGATTTTTGTAGAAGAGAGATTTCTATTGATTTCAATGTTCC
Source organism: Stegodyphus mimosarum (assembly GCA_000611955.2). NCBI lineage: Eukaryota > Metazoa > Arthropoda > Arachnida > Araneae > Eresidae > Stegodyphus > Stegodyphus mimosarum. The sequence goes on along the minus strand of KK118226.1, from coordinate 782,002 downwards.
TCCCCCTGACGAAGTGGCATTGTAGTTGATTGAATTCCTCTTCTGTTTTTGTTCGTTTTTCTTTAAATTTCATTAATTTATTGAACTGGGGTATTGCTTGTTTCAAACGTTTTTGGTTTTAACTTTTTTTTCATTCTTTGTAACATTTAATGGATTTTTTTAATTTATTAATTATGAATTTCTATTTTGTCTTTGTGAAACATTAGTTCTAAATTTGTTAGTTTATGTCTTTAATGATACGTTTTCAGTAGTTTAATGAGCGAAAATACTAAGCATGTTTATATTTTGTTTTAAAAAAATGTTTTGTAATTATATATATATAGTAATACATATATAAGTAGTTTAATACCTTATAGTATATATATATATATATATATATATAAAACACCACTTTCATATGCTGTATGATTCCTTCACGAACTTTCATATACTGTGTGGTTCTTTCAGTGATGTCGCAGCTGGGAAACCGCAACCATTAACAAAAATTATTACTATCTTAGAATTAACAAAACAGAACTTTTTGACTAAACAAAAATCGCGTACTTAACTCCAAGATCAAATCATTATTCTTTTCGGTTCAGTCTAAGGATAGGTTTATTTGGAACACTCTATATATTACTCATCACTAAGTTTTATCAATAGTAAGCTGAACTGAAATTTATGAACACTAGGAAATCACGTGAAAAAGCGAAACTTTCTGTTAAAATGTATTAGCAATAAAAACAGTAACCTGTTAATAGTAATCTGTTAAATGTAAAGAGGTTTCTTTGCTGAGCCTTGACAGCAAAGAAACTTATTTATTTTATACGGAAAACAAATTCGTAAAAGTATCTGCAGTGCGATGCTTTTGCTTCACAGTTGCTTTATAGTGTGGAAGATTTAAGATTTCCTTTCCTTTTTCCACAAACCATAATGATATATGGGACGTCATATCTATAATTACTGAAGATATGATCAATTCAACAAGCATTAACAACGATAATTTTTTCTCCTTTCTGCGAAAAAATGGAACAGACTTTGCAAACATTATTTATGTAATTAGTAAGCAAAAGTTGCCCTATCAATATCTTAAGTTTCTTCTCCTTTCTAAGATTGAAAATTATCGTACTGATTAGAACAACTTATCATTAATTCTTACGGTTTGGGCTGATTTTAAAGGATTAGCTGAATGTTTGAAGTGAAATTTGTTTGTGTTTCAAAATTCAGGGTTTTCGAACAAATATCTTTCAAGTTCATTTCTTTTGTATTTTTTAATTATGTAGAATTCACAGCCGAATTCTAATTATCTGGACCATGGATATCTTGAAATTAAAGGTTTCTTCTTTGCATATCAAGTAAATTTTAGTTTATTTACTTATTGTTTGTCTTTTTTAATAATTCAGCTATTACAGTGCAAATATGTGGGGAATACATATTTTAAGCAGCTAGTAAATTAATTTAGATACATTCATGAGCATCGTGTAATTCCAGGTTTAGACATATCGGCAGGCTTACAAACATTAAAATGAAAACAACTCAATACTGCAGTCTAGACTAATTTTTATTGTAAATCATTGCTTAAACGCAACAAAAGCTTCTTCTCAGTTGCTTCTTGGATATGTAAATTTAAATACAGAAAATTCATTTCACACCTCTCCGACTATACAAATCGTTTGCAATCTATAAAATACTGCAATAAATCTTACGACTATACAACTAAGCTACAATAAATCTCATAACTATGCAAATGGGCTGCAATCACAGTTTCTCTGGATATTTTATGTTCTACTTTACTGGAACTCACATTAAATCAGTATTTTGTACCTAATAATTTTTCATTACTTTGTGGAAACTCCATCATCTTCTTCAAAATTATTACACGTAGTGACAAAAGTAATACTCACTGATTAGATAAAGAATACACTTTATCTTGTTTAATAGAAAATAACTACAAACATTTTCTTGTGTGACATAGAATTAGAACCCGATCTATCCTTTTTCATTGAGATGGAAGGAAAACCGGATGAACTAAAGCTAACGATAAAATCGAAACATTATATAAATTGTAAATTAGTAACATATTGTGAATAAATAATATTAAGAATAGATTGGTTTTCAAAGAAAATACTTTCACAAAAGAATTTAAACTTCCTCTTTTGCTTCTTGGATTAATTTTCCCTCTGTTGAAAATGTAATGTTTCGAGACTTGAAACGTGTGCAGTGCCGAGTTTCTTCTATCCTGTTCGCAGAAAAGAGCTTTTTTTTAAAAGCTTGATAGCCCCTGTGGTGCTTTACATACTTTCTTGATTATTTTATCATATTTCAAATTTCTTTTATAATACTTTAAAATCCAAATTGAAAACTTATTTTGAAACCCTTGAAAACGAATTGTGTAATAAACAAAGAAAAGGACCAAAAAAGAACTTGATAGATTTTCGCATGTTATTTTCAGCGCAAAATTTAACTGCGCCATTAGTAGCATCTTAACAAGATAGCGGTTAGGTAACCATACATACAGAACTTTGAGTAATTTCTAATACAGGACAATTGTAGAAAGAAAAAAACTTCACACCCAGGCCTCATGAATTAAAATAAAGTCTCGATGGCGAAGACCAATTTCGTCCTCCGAGAAGAGAACTAAAGTTCTGCAACTAGCCAGCGAGTGAGCGTTCTAATCAGGTGTTTGCTGTCTTATATTCCGGACGAAAGAGAGAGCTGTTGAAACCCACCCATTAACACTAGTAGAAATATTTATACAGTGGACAGTTTTGAAATTATATGAATTTTTGAAGCCTTAATTCTTTATGAAAGATCAGAAGGGAGGAAAGCATCTCCGATCAGGTGGGTTGTGTAAGGCCTGAGGTTATAAAAGTCCGTATCAGTGATTTCGTACTTAAAATTAATATTTCCGTGATATGCGAACTCGTAAACTATTCCTCATCGCAGAAACTTTTGTTCAGCTTGTGAGAATATTCCTTACTGTAGTTGACCTGCAGATCTTTAGGAATTATCTCATTTCTGACATCCAACAGTATCATGAAATTTTTCTTAGGTCCTTATTGGAGTCGACCTATAAGTTTTTGTGAAATATCTCATTCCTGATGAACCAACGAGCTCCTGTAATTTTCTTAGATACATTTGTTCTGGAAAAGTCTGGAATTAGTTAAATTCTGTTTTGTTGCACCAATCCAGGCCGACAGGCGATGTGTAGGTCAGAATGAGCCGGGTTTCAGCACAGAACAGTTTACAAGGGCATTTGATCTTTGAGCCGCTAAAGCAGACTCCCATTTAAATTTCTTTAGCCACACGAAGAATTTTCGCATTAAAAAGTGATTGTGATTGATTTTTATTTATTACTAAAAAGTGATTGATTTTCATTTATGAGTCTGCTCTTGTGTCAACGGATAAACAAAACTGGATTTTTATGATTTGGTGCTTATTTTGCAATTCGTACGCCAGTCTTCTATGTGGTACATTCTACCTTGATTCATCCGTGTAGGAAATGAACGTATTTAAACTTGCAATGAAATAACATTAGAAAATAATGAGAATAAGGCAGACGCGAAGCTGAGACCCCACGTGCAATAACTTAGTGATTACTGTATTGTCAGATTCGTAGTCCAAAATAAAGGTGCAAATGATAAATATGTAATTTGCTTCAGTGCTTTTCTAAACCATCCTTGTGCGAAATGCTTTACAAAGAATAATGCAGGAAAGCAATAACTCGATGAACGGTGAGGGCGAAAACAAATAACGTTATTTAACGGAAATTTATGCAGGTCCAAACATGGTGAAATTTATATGCGAAAAAGATATATCGAGCTTCTACATTAAAGATGCCCGAAACTTTATAGAATGAAATATTTGAGTTTCACTTGTGAAGTCTATAAATTACTTCGATATCGACACATAATTCCAGTACATCTTCGGTGAGCTTCAATTTCCTCTCCGACAGCTAATATCAATAAATGATTTATGATAAACTGTCACAGAAATTCAATGTGCCTTAGGTCATTGGGCTGAATACATTAACACTATTACTCGGAAAATGACTCGTATTTTGAGCTTAATAGAAAACGTACACTTGATCTAATATGAAAACGCTTCTTAAATGTAAAACATAATATTAAAACTGAGTAAAACTTTGTTCCATGCACGTAAAGCATTATGCGAGATGTAGCCATTCTGAAAGAAATTACTATCAGAATACGGAATACCTGTAACTAATCTAAACATAGAGGTTAGATGGTACTTTCCGAAGCTATGATGTAGTGAATTATAAATGTCTGTACGTTTTCTGGGAAAACCTTCCAGATATCTAATATCTATTCATTGAATAATTTAACTCCTTATTCATCTAAATTTTGAGCTTCACCGACATCTCATTCGGAAAAATAGAATAAAAACTTACTTTCAAAGATCAGGGAGCTTTCAGAATTATTCAAATTGTAAAAAGTTATGACGTTAAAAATACTTTTATAAAAATTATAGAAAAATGAAGCAATTCAGTTTACTTTAGTTTTATAATCGCGTTCTTAGAAAGAGTAAAATACGGTATGTAATACAATAATCTAGAGATAACCGTGACATGTATCAGATACAAAATGCAGTTAAATATTTTGAACATTCATCAATATTGCTTAGCAACATTTACCACAATGACAACGTGACTGTGAAATATTAAGCTTTTCAAATATGAAAAGCAGGGAAAGGAAATATCGAGAAAATATGTAATTTGTGACCCTATATATTTACAATTATATGTTTATTACAATTCATATGAAAATAATTAATGCAATACTTCTTTTGCTTTAGAAAAATAGTTAAGATGTTTTGTATGAATAATAGGGGAATTCGAACTTTATAAAAGTGCAAGAAAATTTTTCACTTATTTGCATTTCAAGGTAAGAAATTTCCATGCTAAAATCTAAATTTTATCTGGGAAAAGATTAAAAAATAAATATTTAAAAAAATAAAATCGAAGTCAAAAAAGTTCAAACGGCAATCAGAATCTAACATGATTTTCTGTTTACTTAAAACTATTACTCTGTTTACTTTCTGTTTACTTACAACTTTCGTAACTTAATCATCTAATGCCATTTGCGCATGCATCACTTTATATCAACATCCGTCATTTCAACTCACCTGAGGTAAATGAACCATATTCTCTTCAAAGGCTTTTATTTTTCAAATGCAATTCTTAAAAAAATCACTTATCTCAAAATATCTGCATCCTACCGCCGGCCGTTAGGTTTTGATAAAACAGATTCAGTTTCATACTCTGTTTACTATACTAGTTCGCTTCTACATAAATATTATAGAATCTGGTTAATATCTCAGTATAAAATCAACTGGAATCCCCAATTGATTTCTATATTAAATTTTCCTTAAGTACAAATATAATTTTCTGGTAATATTAAAACTAAATTATGTGTGCATAAGAAGAAACTGCAAGGCCCGTAAATGACTTCAGTTACTGAATTTGCGAACTATTTTAAATTCAAACATACATAAATTCATTCAGGCATAAATAATTTTGAATTCAGGCATAGATTTCTTTAAATATATTTATTAAATGAATTATTTTATGAAGCGTGAGACATTTTTTATTCTGAAAGTAAAAGATCCATTATAAAAGGAAAAACATCTTAAAGGTTTCAAATTTTAACGGTCGTCCAAAATGGTTTGTTAAGATTTTTATTACGCTTTCGATGAGCTCGCAGTCCACCCAGTCTGCTGCTGCACTCACTTTTCCTAACCACCCCCTTTTTCTTGTTTTGGTTGTTAAGTTTTAATACTATGAAGCTGTGACACAATAAATTTTACACAATTTTCTCACTGATTGATTTAATCGTCATCCATTTAATCATAAGTTTAATCGTCATTGAATAGCTGCATGCGGGAATAAATTCTTGCGGAACTGGTTTTTCTCCCTCTTTCTGACGACGACGCCAAACGGGAGAGTGAAGTTTCGGCCCTCGTTCTTCCCGTACTGAAGTGTAAGAAGATACGACGTAGTTGAGGCAAAAAGCCGAAGTGCAAAGGCCGAGAAGAGAATCAAGTCTGCATGTTCTTAAAGGTTTTCGGAGAGGTCATCTTCTACAACATTTGTGTATTTTATTCATGGTTTTATATTTCTACAATTTTTATGCATTTCCTCGTCGTAATTGAAACACGTGATGCGTATTTTCCAAAAAGTATGATGTAGCTGAAAGAGGCCTAATACTCGAAATGAACCACCGATGTGAATTCCATCCCAACGAATCTCTTTTGCAGAAAATAAGAGATAATCGCGAGTAGTTTGACAGCACGAGTGCAAGTGAAAATTAATTAAGGTTTACAAAGAGAAACAGACGACGATGTTGATAGATTATATCTAAAAGTAATTGGATTCATGTGAGACTGTGCTGTAGTGATAATGTTCTTATATACCAGAATTAGTCCGGAGTGAGATTTTATTCGTTCGTGAATAATTAAATAAATTAATTTGACGCAATTACGAGTGTGTTTATTGATGGGCACTATGCATAATCGGGTAAGCGATATGTTTTATGTATTTCTCTTTCTAGGGTTATTAACCACATGTGTCTTTCTTTTCTACGCCTAGAGCGTATCTCGTTTAGTATCAATTACACTTCATCACATAATGATACATAGCAACACACAAGCATCGTTTTCTTAACACTTACGCCGTTAGTAGCATATGTTTAGAATTCTCGATGCAGTGTTAAGTGCGGACACACATTTTTTTCTATTTTTCAGTTTTGTTCATCATATCAATGTTCAGTTTTCTTAGTAAAATGGCTTACAAACGTGTTTGGTCTTTTTATTAATTTTTTATGTGTTAACTTTATTTATAAAATATCACGTTCTTCGCATTTGCGCCAAATAAAATACAATTCAACAGAAAATCACAAAGTATTTAAAAACAGCACGTCTTTAGAATTTCCGATACATAGTCGCGCGCTGGAGATAAAAATGTTTGATTCCGTACAGTGTTGCCCCTGCTCACTTTCAGTCGTTTAGTTTGTTAATCAGAAATGCATTAAAGTTTTATAAAATATAAAATAAATAATAAAAGCTATATAACAGCATTCTATGAAAATACTGAATACTTTTAATTAGATCGATCATGAATTAAACGCATTTTTGTTACTTAAATCAATCCAATTCTAAAGTGAGAAAAGAATATTCTTAAGAATTGTATCTAGTGCTTTAAAACATTATTAGTTTCTTAATCCACAACGGACAGATTCAGTTTGAAAGATAAATATCTTACACGAATGAAAACAAATCGAATGAAAAGTGAAACGACGCATTGATAGTGATTCGACCCCAAAATTCCAGTTAGAAACTAATAGCCCCTTTTGGGCTAATAAATTTATATGCGTTTCCAAAAAGAGCCTGGTGATTTCCTATTTTAAAATAAAAGATTTCGAAAAACTGAATAGCTTCCTGATATGTAAATAAAATTTTAATTTTGCATACTTCTGATTTCCTCCAAAGGATCTATAACTGTCGCACTGTCTTGAAATACAAGGTCCATATAATCAGTTTCGGTTTCTTGAATTCTTTGAGTTTGTTTTTCTACATTTGATGGGGACATTGTAGCCATTTGAAGTGCTTTTTGCGCAGCTTTTAGACCATGTGCTCCTGAATGGAAATTTTGAACGTAAGAGAGAAAAATTATAAAAGTACGTACGATGAAAACAAACATTTTAACGAGCGTATGATATCAATAACAAGCATTTAATGTTGGACATACAAAACATATCGAAGATTCAAAGTGCCAACACAAAAATTTAATCACTGTTTTATCACTCTAGAAATTACCTTTTGTTTAGAAAAATAGATAACCAAATTGCTTTTAAAAGTTACACAGAAATTTTCTGCAATAATATTCATTTTTAGTTACTATTAAATTTTTATTTTTATTTGAAACGTTTCATTTTATTGAAAATATGATGAAGAAACTACTTGGATTTAGAACAAAGAGTTTACGAAAACATTATCCATCTAATCTGTGTAATCTCCTTTAAAAACATTTATTTTACTTAGAGCTGCAGGCAAAAAAGGCTATAATATATTTATGTATCAATTAATTAATAACATTGTCTTTTGTATGATCGGAAGGTTAACTTCAAATATTTCTGAATCTTCGAATATTTCCTTTATTTTAAGACAGAATTGTAACTTAAAGAGCATTCTAATCAGCATATTTTTCTGTTTTTTTGGTGAGAAATGGCGCTAAAAGAGCAATTTCTTCTTCTTAAATATACAAATATTGGGAGCGAAATGTATTTTTTAAATTTGTTTTAAAATTAATGTTTTTGGTTTACACGGTGAAATAATTTCATTAAGAGGTTCCCTAGTAATTAGTTATATTCCATAAACCCACTAAATTACCTTCAGCATGATACGCAGGAATGAATTTTATCTAATACTTAAAAATTCTACAATTAGTGACATTAACGAATCGAAATTATTTTATTTAAATATTTTTATACACTACTAGGCATAATGAAATTTTAACTTATTTTAGAGCTCTTAATACAATTAATATCTATTACAAACATAAATTACAAAACTTAAATCAAAGGAAGTGCTTCGGGATCCCCCTCGAAAACATGGTTTTTCTATTTGTTCATATTAATCGTTTTCTCTTTATTAAACTAAACAGGTTAGGCTATACAGATTAAACATGTCTGTTATTCGGATATGAACGTGAAGAATTTAAATATCAGTATAGCCTTATAATTAATAAACGAAAATCATGGAATCAGTATATAAGGCACTTAAATCGATCTAATGTGGGACGATATGCTAAATATATGGCGAACAAATTCAGCTAAAATCTCATGTGGTTAAACTTCTCGCAATGCAAATAGATAATTTTGCATTTCACTTTCAAATTCAAGCATTTACAAATATAGAGTTTTATTTACTCTTTTTCGCCCCCTTCAGCGTTCATATTAGATCGTTCTCTGAATCCTCAAGAACGGTAAATTTTCATATCGAAAGATTTAACTTTCAATTCATTGTCACCCGCATTCATGACATACGAAAAAAAAAGGTTTCCTTTATTTCTGGTAGATCGTATTAATATTTAAACGGCAATCACATTTTTTATCATCTTTAGGTAGAAAACTGCATATTACTTGGCAATTTATTAAACTAATATTTAGAAAAATATGTGTAGAAATATATGAACTAAGTAATTGAATGCAAAAAGCATGTGTATAGTTAGTAGTATACTTATGAAAATTATTTGGGAACACAAGCATGAGTCAACAAATAAATGCTAATAATGGCAGATGTAAATATAAGTAGAGCAAGGCCTAGCACGTTAAAACTAGGTTTATTAATAATAAATTCCATGAATTAAAACAGTGCACGAATCAATTAAATACAATTAGAAAAAATGATGTACGGATTAATTAAAGTAGTTGCACTGCCGAAGTTCCACTGCTTTGCCTTCTGCAGCTGACAACGAAAAACCGGTGTCTCAAATTAACTGAGATCAAGTAATGTTTCTAGAACTTTGTATTAGCCTCATTTGAATTGTATTTGCATCTTATAGCTAAACCTTGATTTGGCTAGGTGGGTCGAGGGCATGCTCTCAAATTAAATCAAAGAATAAAAGAACAAAACAGGCACACTCTTGGATATCAATACAGACTTAAATCACTGTATAAAACAGGTATTATGAATAATTGGTTCTTTTGAAAGAGGCAAGTTGCAGAAAGTCTCTCCTAAAAAAGAGTTATTTTCGTGAAAGACTTTCTAAGCAAAACTGTTTCGTGTTTACTTTCTTAACCACTTAATTATGGGGGTCGAATCTTATGGCACATGCATAGTTATGATGGAATCTAATTCAAGATTTTTAAGGAAATTTCTTGGATGATTATAGCAGAAGAAAAACTGAACTCATATGCAAATCATTAACTAAAAGAAGAAATGTTTTATGTGTCCTTTCTCACAGCAAAAGAGGGCCCACCAGTGGGTGAGCGATAAGGTCTCTGAACTATGCTACTTTAACCTGGGTTCAAATGAAGGCCAACGGGCTGAATTCATAGGCGCTTCGGCGATTTTTCCCACGTGTAATGTGTGTTACAAGAAAGGGGTTTTAGAACGTCTTCCACGAAGGCATCCCTTCCGTTAAGCAGGTAACTGGAGGATGCTTTGTCATAATCAAATAAATGAAACCAAGCTGAACGGGCTGGCTGAATGCCTGCTTTTATGGTTTGCCCACGTGCAATCTGAATACGAGCCACTTCCCCTCAGTATGTTGATTTATTAGGTACGTTGAGCCAGTACCATTCGTACTGATTGATTCTGATTGATTCGTACTGATTGATTGCGTTTGTTTGACGAATGCCGCATTGGAAAGAAAAAATTTAAAAGCCAAACATACAGATACAAATTATTCGACGCAAAATACAGTTAGACATTGTAACGCCTTTGCGTTGCTAAGCTACCAACATAATACCGGTAAGAAATATAAAGGAAACCTCACGCATAAGATATCCGTGCTTCAAGTTGCACGCGATGTTAATCTTAATGGAAGGCTTTGAAATCGTTGAGTTTGTTAATAAAAAATTCGTTAAAGTTTTACAAAATATGAAATAGATAAAACGCTGACTCGGCCATCACATATATAACCGTTGTTATGAAACCTCTGTTAACGTTTTTAGTTACATCTAAATTCTTAAACATACATTTCCATACGCAAAAATGCTTTTAATGACGCAAATATACATCTTTGGCGTGGAATCAATATTGTAAAAATTACGATATCTGTAAATTGTAAAAGCATCATTCACTTGGTCCTTATGCTTGTATTTAGGCGAATGCTATGCCTATTATTAGAAATAAAATGCAAAACGTTTGATTCCCGTGCGACAACGTATAGAGTCGTTAGGTTATTTTGAAGAAGGAGACATGAAAAATGCACATTGGCATGGCCGGGACTCGAGAATGAACCTGATAAATACGCGCCGAATGTGTTACCGTTAACCACGAAGGCATGCTGGAAGGAGGAAGAAAATACCTTATATACTCTCCCTTTTAAAAGGCGAGTGGAGATGAGGGTACCCAGACCCCAAATCCCGGTGGTGACGAATTATTATCCACCACCTCTTAGTTCGGGCGCACTCTAGAGTCATTTAGATTTTTTTCGATATCAGGGAACTGAAGAAATCCGCAATGTCCTCGCCAGGATTCGAGCTCCTGACCTCCCGCAAACACGTCAAGTATGCTACTGTTACACTTCTAAATAGACTATTTAAAATCAAATTGAACCGCGTACCTGTCACACTGAAGGACGCTGAATAACGAACCCCTGACGAGGACCATAAAACACAAAGACTAGTGTATTCCTTAGAGCAGATATTTTCCCTTTTGACGTCACTTCCTACACCCAAACCCAAATCTATTGCAATCCCTTACAATGCACTGATTTTACAATTATCAAGTAAAATTTTTATTTAAAGTAAAAATAAGTGCATTATCTAGTATTGCCTACTTGAAATATTCTTGAATTTTGTTTTATTATTTTCTTGATGCATTGTAACAAAAATAGTGATTGAATTATTTCCCGTATATTTTTATATATTTAACTAAAAGATTTAATTCCTTTATGTGAACAAAAATCTTTCTTTGCCTTAGATATTTAAGATTCTAATTAAAAATTGCAATTTTTTAATTTAGAAGTCTTTTTTTTAGATTATATACTGATTAGATTATATTTTCTAACGGAAACTGTCTTTTCTGCAGCAAAGAAAGTTTTCTTTACGTGAAGCGCCTATTTCAAAGAGTAAGTAACCGTTTTTAGAGGTTCTTGTTGAATAGATTACTAGAGGAGTGACCATTCTTTTAATAATGGACTGAAAAATCAACAATGTTTATAATAAAGTTAAGGACCACATTTTTTATCATTTTTAATTTTTAAAATAATAATCGTTGCAACTATCTTTATAATTCCATTAATACTCCCTTTTCCTTATTCTAGCCTCATAAAAATAAATGGTTGCAAGAATTACATCCAAGAA
>KK118226.1:737265-769925 GCA_000611955.2 Stegodyphus mimosarum | reverse complement strand
TATATTCAAGAATAGATAGAATATATATATTTAAGAATAGATTGAATATATATATATATATATATTCAAGAATTACTATTAATTTGATAATACTACACTCACAAAAACTTTTCAGGGTCCTTAAAGTTTGATTGGGGGAATTAAAATAGTTATCTAAATTTATTTCTTAAGGTTTTGAAATAGGTAGGTCAAAAATATTAAGCACTCACATTATACCTTATTAGTATATTTTAAATGATATAATTATGTATAAAATCAAGTTTTTCATTTTGTTTTGTTTCTATTAGCATAAGTCTGTAAGTGCTAAATAAATACCGAGAAAAGGTATAACAAATTATAAATTATAAAATACTAGAACTTTATTCTTATTTACATATTTCTATACGACTTTACGATGAAGGCATACCTAGTTCTGCTTAAAGAAATTAAAATTGTATTTTCAAAATAATTTTTATGAAGTAAATATACACTCACGTTTGTGAAAATTGCAACACCATGAAGGACTTACGCGAGTGAGCTGAAATTTTCAGGAAATGCAAAGTAACACATGATATGCAAATGATTCGAATTGCAAATCCGTAGCGCATGCGTATGCTGAGCAGCGCCCTGTGAACGGCTGATGGATCCGAATAAATAGACGGCTGTAGCGAGGCGTGTATGGTTATCGGTGGTTATCTGCTAGTGGTAAACGTTAACTCAATCTGTACTTATGCCTCGTCGACGAAAGAGAGCGAGATTTGAACAACTTACAGAGTTTGAACGAGGGAGAATCATCGGCCTTCGTGAAGCTGGATTGTCGTATCGTGCAGTAGCCTCTCGTGTGCAGCGTAACAGCAGCACAGTGATGCGCGTTTGGAAGCAGTGGACGGACGAGTGTCGGACAACTCGGAAATCCGGGAGTGGACCCCGAAATGTGACGTCAGCTCGCGATGATAGACACCTGGTCCGCATGGCGCGGACGGACCGTACAGCTTCCTCTAGACAATTGGCAGCACTGTGGTCAATAGCTACAGGTGTTTCATTGTGTGCTTCATCAATTCGTAGACGTCTGCTGCAGTGTGGACTGCGCGCACGGACTCCTTTATACAGGATCCCCCTAACGCACGACCATCGCCGCCTGCGGCTACAATGGGCCAATCAGCATAGAGACTGGCGTGCTGATTGGCAGCATGTCGTGTTTTCTGACGAATCCCGCTTTAATTTGTGGTACCATGATGGCCGCATTCGTGTCAGACGCTATGCCGGTGAACGCCACCTTCCGGAGTGCATTATCGAACGCCACAGTGGACGAACACCCGGAGTTATGGTCTGGGGCGCCATAGCATATCATAGACGATCTCAATTGCTACGAATTGTGGGCAATCTGAACAGCAACCGGTATATCCGTGAAGTTCTACAGCCCGAAGCTGTTCCCTTCCTTCAAAGCTTGCCAGGCGCTGTATTTCAACAGGACAATGCCCGCCCTCATACTGCTCGGATTGTTAAATCCTTCTTTGCAGCGCAGCAGGTACAGCTTCTTCCTTGGCCTGCGTGTTCCCCGGATATGTCGCCAATTGAACATGTGTGGGATGTCATTAGTCGGCGTCTTGCTCGTGATCCTCGTCCTGTTGCGTCTGCAGACGAACTTTGGGTACGCGTACAAACGATATGGAATGCTCTTCCTCAGTCAGACATTCAAACTTTGTTTGACTCCATGCCACGTCGTGTAGCAGCACTTATTGCGGCGCGTGGTGGCCACACAAAATACTGATTCTGATCTCTTGTTCTTGTTTGTTTGCTTTGAACATTTAATCATTTATTTGTACCACTACCACTCAACTGTGTATTAAATTGCATTCAATTATGACGATTCCTTCTTGGTGTTGCAATTTTCACAAACGTGAGTGTATATTATGAGGTTTGTTTATGAAATGTGACTGCTAATTATTTTTAAGATTTCTGCTATGTAGATAAAAATTTTATAAAATTTTGTATCAGTATTTTTTCCAAATGAAGACATACTGGGAAAAACTGTGGCTTTATCTTTTTTTAATCTTTTATTCTATTAATGAATTAAAAAATAATAAATAAATAAATACGGAAATTGTGAGAATATAATATCGCTTTATAAAAAAAAATATGCTTGGTATTTCATGACATTTAATTCACTGTTCCTCGCCCTTTAATTTTAATTATTTAATTATTACACAATGTGGTATAATAAAAGTTTAAGTAGCCTTAACCGAATGGTTCACTAAAACTGTCAGGCAACCGATCTAAAGAAATGACTCTATAAATAACACTGCCTAAAGAGTCGTATAAATGGGATACAACCGCATTTGATAATACTAGTTACTTCCTAACCGTTATAGCCATTTCCCCCCCTTCTTCTTTTTAACAAAAAAAATTTCCTTTACCAGAGGCCAGAGTAAAAATTTTAAGAAATTCTTATTTACACAGTCGTATATGAATCATATAATCTCTCAGATGAACCAAATTCCCAGAGTAATATTTTATGTCGCAATCGTATTCCAGTTATTCCACTCAGTTCACTTTCTCTTGAAGACTTCATTAGTGAGTAAGAATGAATAATAACTCAAAATAAATTTTAGATAAAAATTAGTTAAAATCTTTAAAAAGTTCAACAGTAAAAATTGAAAAGAAAAATATGAATAGGTAAAGCAAAGTAGAATTCTAGAGCAAGTTCAGTTTTTGAAAACTAAAGAAAAAAAAAAGAGTGTGCTGTGAATAATTACTTCAGAAACTCGTATCAGATTGGATAATGGATAAGTGAGGAACCTATTTAGTGAAAATTCCCCTTTCTACGTACACAAGCGTATACAAGCTGTGAATAACAAAACGAAAGAAATATCACTGGGTGGTATGATAGCGCGCTTGAATCTACTTTTCTTAGACTGCTGCAATATCTTAGACTCATAACATATAAACAGCCAAGAACCCAGGTGAAAAGGTTTAAGTTAGTTAAGAATAGGTTTATGGGTTTTTTTCATAACAAATATAAAATTTCCCAAATATAAGTACTGGAAGCGAGAGATCGCACTAAAAGTTAGATTTCGTTATTTGTCGGGAAAAAACGAAGTACTTCTTGTGTCTTTATTTTTTCATAGCAAGTATAAAATTTTCTCAAATGTAAGAATAGGAACTGGAAGATCTCATTGAAAATTAAATTTCGTTATTTGTAAAATATATTGGTTTTTCTAAATTTCACATTGCCAAAACATGAATATTTTTTTCATTTAAAACACTTGTAATTGGAAGTGTATGACTACGATCAACGGTTGCGAACATCAAGACAGCTTAAGAACTTTTACACCGGGTAAGGCTATGCGTAATACGTTTGGTATGGTCGATTGCAGTAGAAAAGGGAGATGAAAAATTAGATGTTATAGTAGTCCCATGCAAAATTTCAAAGCTCAGTGTCTAATCGTTTTTGAGTTATTTGAGATACATAAGTACGTACGTACAGACCTTACGAAAAAAAATCTTCTGAATCCTTTTTACAATCCACTTTGAAAAAAAAGTGTCTTGTGTTCCGTTCTTACATACAGATATCACTCAAACAATTCTACCAAATGAATTCCGGAGTGGTCCAAATGGATATTTTCTCTTTGAAATATTATACCCAAAATTCCTCGCGATTACAATACTTCCTTTGCTTCGTACAAGTGAATAGAACTAGTAAAATAACGTGCAAAAGAATAAGTTCTCAAAGTGAAATATAAACTCTTCATTTAAACAGTAAAACTAAGAAATTCCGGAAGAAATGAAAATTAATATAGAAAATTCTTTATTTATATTACATTTATCATGAGGGTGTAGGTCAGGTTACGGAATACGACAGGGTATACGAGGGTTTGCTTGATAGGAGAGGCGATTTCGTATTTTCTAACGGAAACTGGCTCGTATTTACGATACACATGGCAATAATAATACATAGCTTTCGTTTAGTGGGATGCATTTTGTATACTTTATTGAAACTCACGAATATTTCGGTCTTTTGCAGAACTTATGGCAAAATATTTACTGGGTACCTCGGTATTATCACAACTACCTTGGTGCAGTTAGGCATTTTTTTAAAGAATAAAAAGAATGGCAATTTCAAAATCGGAGAAATTTATTTATTTCATGCCATGTACGTTATTAGATACATATTTTAATTTTAATTCGATATTTATCCCTGAAAACAGTTTATAAAACTGCTTATAAATCGTTTTTTATTTCGTCGCTGCATTTATTCCGCATATCTCCCACATGTAATTATTCCAATCTGCAACAATCTTACCAGCTATTTCTTACTCTTCCAAGGAAAATTTAACATTTCTTAATTCTTTACTTCAGCAGTATGCAAATCTGTCTCCTGTAGGAAATGGCAAACGACTGTTCTCGAACCAAAAAAGGTACATATTATCGAAAATGTTTTGTGCAAAATATAATTATACATTTAGGAAGGAACTAAAAGAAACAATACATCAAACCAAATTTCATACATTACTGTTGTTTCTTTTTAAATTCCCGAACTTTTAATGCTGCAGCTTTCTCAATTAAAGAGATTTTAAAAAATAGAAAGGTATCGATTAAAAAGTAAAATAAACATTAATAGTACAAGTTTTGAAAAATGAGACGTAACTTCGAAAATTTCAATTCAACAATGTCATTCATAATTGGCGCAACATAGTCATAATGAAATTTAAAGCAATTAATATTTCCATCTGTGTAGGTAAAGTGATAAAACAGAACGCATGTATTAGGTATAACGTTTCAACGCAATTCACAGTTCAGAGAATAATATACAGATCATATCCTCAGGGAATCGTTACGAATTGAAAGATAGTATTTAGAACCTTCAAATCCCATTGTTCGTTAATAGAAGGGAGAAAGTTGTTGTGGATCTTATAAGATGTGTTGAGGGGTTCTGGATTCGACGAAAGTGATCCTCCATCCTTTACTTTATTGAAATAACCCCGCTGCGATCCTAATGCAACACCGCTGAGAAGACAAGTGTGACTAAATAAGCCATCAATCACCCTTTTCATTTTCGACTCATTCTCGGGAAAGGGGGCTGGAAAAAGACGCTGCGACGTATGTGTCTCGGGGGTTACGGTCTAGCCCAAATTTCATTCCGACGAGAGTCTGCCGTTACTAACGGATGACGATGTATTGCTTCTGAACGTATCTCTCTGAGGGCAAACGGTGAACTGGATAAAATATACTTACTTTCATTTCTATAAGAGAAATGTAGACGGTTAAAAGGTTTTCGGAATCTTTTATAGAACCACACTGGAGTTCCTTTTCTATGTAAAAGTTTTGATTTTACATTTCTCATTCTGATCCATCTTCTCAATCCATGAAAATTTTTGTTTCTGAATTGTGGGCCTAAATAAAATATATAGAAATAACTACATGTAAATAATTCTTATCAGATATCATGTTTGAAAAAATAAAATCTATATTTGTTCAGAATTGTAAGGCTCAGAGAATACAGTAGAATCTGTGAAAAGGAAAAGAAATTTGCTGCAGTCAACTAAAAGATTTCTTGTAGGCATTACTCATATTAATGGTTCAAAATTAATTTCCGCAAGAGTAGAATTTGCCACTAGATAGAATTCCACTTCAGTCCTTAAGAATTGCTTGGGAAAAGGAAGAATAAGGAATTAATTTGAACTAATTCGAAGAACAGAACTGCTTGTTTACACCTCAGATTTCAGTGTTCCTCAGAAACCCACATAAAAGCAGACGCAAATAAGCATAGTAATATACCTTGTATTATTTATGCTAATAAAAGGTACATAGAGTCTCATTATGAGTATTAAAAGTTACATAGAGTTATATCTCAAAGGAATTAGAAACATACACTACATTCAAAAACCCTACTTAACAGAAAATAGATTTGCAAAGGAAAATACTAATTTTTATCATAAATTTCCCATTCAAATTATTATGAATAAACCAATGTTTTAAACTTCTATACTCATTTATTTTTAGAAAATAATACTTTTTTGTTACATAAGAAGATATATTTCTGTCCGCAAGAACAAATTTGTAAATAAAATCAACTCTTGCAGTAAAAATGCTTCATATTTTTAACTTCTGTTCTTAATGATAGGACATAATACTACTTTCATCTCGCCATACTTTAAATCTAGCCAATAAATCAGTATACTGATTTATCCTTAAAAGCAGTATTCATGCCTAACATGAATAAGAATTTCATCAGAAATTCGAAAATTTACATTCTTTGAAGATCATTCCTTTAATTTACATAATCGTTAATCCCTCCCCACCCTTCCGCATTCAAATACTTGCCTCGAAATACATCATGCATATTATGAAAAACCTTAAAGGGAATTCTGAAGCACTAAAATTTCGTATATAGAATTCCATAAAGTCTCTTAAATAATTTAGGGTTTAAAATTACGTTCCTCTCGATTACAGAAATTTCCTTTCCCAAAGAAATGATAATTTTTAAAAGCAATCTATTTTAATACACATTTTAGTGGTTTTCTTAGCGAGGAATATAAAATTTTAATGGCTTAAATAAATGGTTAAAATTAACATTTTAGAAATACATTCTAGCTCAGAAAATAATGAAACATGAACGTAAAATAGATTGCTTTTATTAACATAAAAATATATTTCATAAGTATTTTAATGAGCAACATTGTCATTAGTATATAAAACAACTGATTTTGCTTAAAATCAATTGTGTTAACTTAAAATTTCCTTCTGTCTAACATTTGGAAAGACATCCAGTATTTCAGAGCAGTAAATCGAAAAATAAATTATTCTGTCGCCGAGATCCGAATCACAGACCTTCCGGCGGAAAACTAGGCATGCTACCTCTTACAGTATGAGAAGATGCATGTAGGAATGCGATGACGCCCTACGTTTTCTCTCTTTAGAGTTGGACAAGGAAGAAGCATTAGACCAAATCGACCAGTGTAAGTGAATACTAATTATCTTTCATCATATCAGAATTCAGGAACCTCTGAAGATCCATTAGGGATTTTGGAGCAAGAACAGTGAAAAGGCAATTACACTTTCAAACCAAAGATTTTTCCAACTGCTAGCAATGCGTATTACTACTTACATCACGAGTTCATATACGAAGGAATGTGGTAATCACTTGTAAATTAAATGCACAGAAATCTAATCTTAATATGCCTTACGTCATAGAGATACCGTACGCATTCTTTCATTTAAAGGGCGACGGGAAGAAGTATGAGACCCAGTCGACCATTGCAAATGGATGCTAATAATCTTTCGCCGTATCTGAGTTCGAGCACCATGAGTTCTGAGCCATTAAAGTTTTGGAAGCAAGAACAGGGAAAAAACAACTACACCTTCGAAAGACAGATTTTCCAACTGTATGGATGAAGAGGTCATATGAGATCATGCATGAAGAAATGTGATAATTGCTTGTAAGTTAACTGCAGAGAAAACTAAGGATAAGTTATTTAAAATAATTTAGCAATTAAAATGTTTAAAATTTTTATAATTGAATAATCTTGCAATGGCCACGATGTAAAACATTATTCCCTCTCTCACTCTCTCTCAATATATGCTTATATATATATATTTTTTTATTTTATGTAGGAATTAGAAATCAAAGAATGAAAAAAATAAATTATACTATTTAAGTAATGTTCCCTCTCTGTATCGAGCATTACATTGCATCCTTTATAAACTGTAAGCATACAGTTTCAATGCGAAAACAAAGAAGCTTACGGAATTTCAACAGAAAACAAAGCAGAAACAATACTATTAGCAAGAAAAATGGAACACTTTAAATACTAAATCGGACGTGCTTATTTAAGCCTAAACAGTTGGTTTCCTATATTTCAGTTCCTTCTACACACAGAAGTAGCAAAGAAAAAAAATAATATTGTATTTTTGTATTTTATAAATAGCAAGTAACAATGTCTGCATTCTCAAATACTGAAACACTGTGCACCTTTGTTTTCTGCTCAATAATTATTTGCGATCAAAGAATCTATAGCTGAAATTTTATTTCAGCAGATCTGTAATATTCTACGACTTTTGTTTCTCGCCACAAGTTCGCTCTTTTAGGTCTTCGATATCTGCATCAGAAAATTTACCCTTTCTGGTACTAATGAAGCTTTCTAACCACTCTCTAATGAAAACTGAAGCTGGAGACCATATTAATTCGGTAAGTAAGAAAGAAAGAGTAATTGAGTAAGAAACTTCACAAAATTCAGGTTTTAAGAATGATTTCAAAAGCATTCTCTTACGTTTTATCACCTTGCATCTTGTCGTTCTTATTCGTTAAATGAAGAAGCTGTATAAACAGCGCAAAGAAAAAAATAAATAATTGCCAATATTAAACATTTGGCTTTGATAGAACGAAAGTGCTGAAACTCTTAATGGAAATAGCTAGGGCCTTTAAATTTGAGTCATCGCTTAAGTAATTGTAACTGATAACTGATAATTTAAGTAATTGTCTAAGTTACTATTACAGATCTAGTATTCTATGCGAAATACAGCGCAATGAAATTTACAAAGCCTCTACATCAATAATCCATACTTAAAAAAGGGTGTTAATGGGGACTATCTGAATACATTCTATCCTGAAGTCATTAAGGACAGCCAGATAGTAAGCGTCAGGGCATTTAACTAATCGATACCAGCGAAGAAACTCATAATTTCTAATGGCAACATCTAAGCAATAATCATATACTCATTAAACGCAATTGCGAAGTGATTCTTTATTTAAGTCTAAGATTCCCTGTCGGACCACTTAAAATGGTCTCTCGGTTAAGATACCTCAGCGTCATTATAGACGGCCCATTTTCATGGTTACCTTAGGTGTAAGAAGTGAATTTAAGACTAAATACCCTGGCCAATTTCATCTTGAGAACAATTATATTAGCAAATGAAACTCCAGTACAGTAATGCGAGCCTAGTACAAAATACCAGCAAAGCATTTATGAAAGCCTTTAGGAATGTCTTTATAAAATCTCAGGCTACGGAGCCAAGAGACTGCAAAAATGAATAAAATTGACATTGCGAGAGAAAGTCCTATCCCGCTAAGCAAAATACAGAGAATGAACTCTACAGCAGGCCTTCACAATATATCGTAGCTTCTGACACTAGATCTTACGGTGCAAGCAACAGTAACAGGTACTACAAGGCTGTGTCATGACCTTCTGAGACCCTGCACCTGTGGTAATTGATAATAGAAATATAGAAATACTACCTGAAAATCTTGCAGAAACCACAAATATAGCACAGTAAACCCTGCTGAATTCAAATTTCCCGTTTTACTCACAGATCTAAGGAAGGAAGAAAGATACGCTACAGATGCATATTTATAGCTAACAAATACATCAGAGTACTCTATTTATTGCAGAACTCGCGACATTAATTACTGAAATAAACTATGCTAACTCTTAACCAGCACAGAGACCACATTCACGGATTCGGGGCATCAAGCATAACATAATCATTAAAAGGCAGATCAAAAGCCCCCTTATTAAAGGAAATGTAGGACAACTAATTAGCCTCGCCTGTCTCAATCAGACCACATTTTTGCTGAGACCTGGCCTCCATATAATATCTACCTGGCCTACGTATAATGAAGATAGAAAAACCTCTGATATAATGTACCTAAGATACGAACTTCTTCCACTAGTCTTCTCAGAACAGATTTTCCTCTGTACTTTGCCTACCTCTTTCACCTTAAAATTATAACTTAACTAGCATCCACTCTTAAAATGGCGGGAAAAATGGAATACAAAAATAAAGAGAAGCAGAACACACCCATTATTTACAGAAGTGGGTATCAAGCTCATTAACATTCTCCTAATTCCGTGCCTCGTGGAACAAAAAGCTTTTGTTAGCTACCTATTCCGATTTGGGCTGAGAGAGGAACAGTTGATCATTGCCAACGAGGGGAGCTCCGACCATTTTGTTTTTCAATGCCCATATACTATACATAAATATATCTTAATGAATCTGCAGCTTACAATTTTTATGCTTATTTCAAAAACACTGTTAGCGACATAAAGTAGGATTTCTGTGATAATAAATGTATCCTTTGCCAATCTGGTAAATACACTGACTACCAATAAGTATTTAGACACCTGTGGTAGAAAAGAAAAACTAACTTTATTCAAAATCAATAGTTGGTAGAGCCTCCACGAGAGGTAATTACAGCGTGGACCCTCCGGGGCATACTTTCCAGAAGTCTTTGTATGACAACTAGTGGTATTTTCTTCCAGTCGGCTTGCAGAAGATATAGAAGTTCCTTCACCGATTTTGCACGGGTAGTGCACCCCTGAATTCGGCGATGCAACTCGTCCCAGAGTTTCTCAATAGGGTTCAGATCTGGATTCTGGGCAGGCCAGTCCATTCGATGAACACCATTGGCACCATACCAAGCCTTGGTTAACGTCGAAACATGACAACTGCCATTGTCGTTCCTAAAAGTAACAGGGGTCCAACCCGTAAAACTGCCACAACGTAGGAAGCACATTGTCATCCAAAATAGTGCAGTAGGCATCGGAGTTGAGTTTATCATGAATGGCGACCAAGGTTCCCAGCCCATACCAGGAGAAACACCCCCCAGACCATAATTCCACCTCCGCCGAACTTGACTGTTGGCACAATGCATTCTGGCAGGAGACGTTCTCCAGGTGGACGCCAGACCCAGACCCTGCCATCCGAACGGTAAAGGCTCAACCTTGATTCGTCACTCCAAAGAACCCGTTTCCACTGATCTACGGTTCAATTTCGATGTGCTTTGCACCACATTAACCGAGCGGCGCGGTTGGACTTTGTGATCAAAGGCTTATGGGCAGCAGCACGACCATGAAACCCAAGCAGATGTGCTTCCTTACGGATGGTATTCATTGAAACAATACTCCCAGATGCCTGTTGAAACTCCTCGCGGATGAGGGCCATTGGTTGGGTGCGGTTCTTCCGAATTTCTTTGGACAGCACTCGTCGGTCTCTATCTCCCAGTTTCTTTGGTCTGCCGACTCAGGGCACATTCCGACAATCACCGCTCACCTTCCACTTCTTAATCACATAGGCCACTGTCAATTTTGGGTATTTCAAATCGCTAGATATGTCCCTTAAGGATCGGCCACATTTGTGATACCCGATAATTATACCTTTCCCGAAATCAGAGAGCTCCGAACTGCGAGGAAGAAATTTTTTAAATTGTATGGCTAAATCTAACCTGCAAAATCTCAATTTCACGTCGTACTTAAAATGCGCTAAGTTTCATAATAGAACAATAACTGGATAATAACAAAATTAATACTAAAAAAATGTCCATGCATAGTCCATGTGTGTTCCTTCCTAAGAATAACTTAGTACCAGCCTATGTGAAATCACTAAGTATATTATATGATTAATTTATTTATATGTATCAAAACCTCAGCAGTAGTTACATTCATACATCAGTTGCAAGTAAGCAAAAATAGTCTACATTCACTACCTGGAAATATAAAGTAATTGGTAATTGTAACTGCAAATAACTTTAAATAAATGTCCTGTGATCGGACACCAAATTCAGTTTGGTTAATCGCGGTGTCGGCAGCCGTCTCAATGGCGGCTTAAACAGTATTCGACTGAGACTTTTGAAATTAGTAAGGTGGACTTAGTAAGGTGAAATAAGAGTTTAAATTTCGCAATCACATAAAAAATATCCTCAATATATACTATACAATACTTCGTAGACCGTAGAAGACTGCAAAATTCCAACAAGCCTCATATATTTACTATTGTATACAGAATAACTGAAATGTATCAGCTGTGCTGAGATAGGTTCAAAACTCTAATTACATCACAGTCAAATAAATATTACACATAACTGTTTGTAACGCTCCTTTATAGTAATTTAACCACTCATTATAATTCAGATCTTTACTGCCATTTCTCACTTTGTTTCCCTGCCAGAATGCAAATTAATTCGACCTTATATAAGGTGCAATTTTTGGATTGTAAGACCTGCCTCTCGAGGCTACGTTACTGGATTATATAGCTGGATTGCATTCTTTTGCTTTGTTTAACGTTGCCGATATTTAAATTGTTACATCGCTGAGAAGTTTGAGCCACCTTCGCATTAAATCATTTATGTAGCTCTTGGCTACTAGACTTAGTTTGAATTTATTGTTACTTCAAATTACAGCGTCACAAGTGGTTGGCTGATTTGTAAGCACGAGTCGTGCCATTATGTTTCAGTTCTGCAATAAAAAGGTTTGTTTAAAATCTTTTTAAGACTTAGTAGTTCTTTTCAGCGATGCAATAATTGGCTCGAAGTCTGTTAGCAGTTTGGACTCAGTTTATGCTAGCAAAGAAAATTAAACTTGTTATATTTTTAATAAAAAATTTATTATCGGAAATAATAACCCTTTGTAAAATATTGCTGCGTTACAGGACTCGGCGAAAGAACTCGTAAGAGTTCTCCAATATTTCTGCCTCAAATCTACAGCATTTAAATGTATGTTCGAACAATTTCATTTAAGTATTATATTTACACAAGAAAAGTATTTCCACCTTTTACTTTCTTCTTTAGAATTTTTCTTTTTGCTATAATATCGATGCTTTCTATGAAGCTCTACAATTTAATGTGTATTCTTTGTTGATCTGAATATTATTTATACGTTTTCTTACCTTCATTTCCTTGATAAAATGGTAGTTTATTATAAGCTCTTCGGAATCCTTTATACAACCCCAATGCAGCTCTTTTTCTGTTTAAAGTATTTGACCTCAGGCTTTCTATTCTCATATGTCTTCTCATTTTTGGACTATCGTTATTTTCAAATCGTGAACCTTAATAAATAATGAAGAGTAATTGAAGGGTAATTTTAAATTTTGCTTCAGGGAAATAGAAATTTATGAATCAATTAGGAAAAAAACATGTAAATGTGTAGGAATTAAAAATATGCAATATTAGAAGTAGCATAAAATTGACATATAAATAATATTTTGAGGTACAAAATATGCAACATTAGAAGTAGCATAGAATTTACATATAAATAATATTTTGAGGTATGTATAATTTATAGAATAGACAAAAACATAATTTAGATTTAATATAACTAAAACCTAAGCACCTAAATGAAACTGCATGTATATCAACAATGAAAGTAGAATAAAGGCATTATATTTAAAGAGCAGGTGACAATATAAGAGGAAGGAATAAAAATAGCAGTTCTTTAAACAACGGTTTTTGCTAAGCAAAATAAATACCGCACTTCTAAATATAAAAAATTTTACCCTTCTGAAAATCTTGCCAGTCTTCACTTTAGTGGTAAAATTACACATTAAGTTATAATTTTTAATGTGTTTAGCAGTCATTCAAAGTGTGTAAACTCTTGGTAGACGTTAAACGAATTATCACCAAGTTTAAAGTAGCAAATGAACGGAAAGGTTGTAAAATAACCTTTGTTAAAAGCAAATAAGAACACAGGGCACATTTTGACGCTTACAGCTTAGCCAGCCGCCTGCGGCGAGATAACTTAAAGTAACAATAAATTAAATGTAAAATTTAAATTTAAATTAACTAATAGCGGATGGTTACATAATCAATTTAACGCGAAGTTGGCTCAGAACGTAACTAGCGAGGAACTCAACAATCGGTAATTATAATGCAAGGTCAAATCCCATGAACTTTTATCTAAAATGTAAACTTAGTAACATGGCCAGAACTTCTGTTTCACAGTCTAAGAATCCTATCCCTAAATACATACGAACTAAATGTGCATTCTGACGGAACACGGAAAGGAAGAATTGATAGTACGAATCCAAAACTTAAATTAAGTGACATAAAGGAACTTAACAAAGTTTACGAGGGTAGGGTAAAAGAAATTTAGACTTACAGGTGCAGCGAAAGCTTAGTTACAATTTCCAATTATGATTTCTCTACATAATCACTCTATATCATGGATTCACATGCAGTCTATGCTACAGTTTACTTACAATCATCTTGTGTAATAATTTACCGT
The DNA here is from genome assembly GCA_000611955.2 of Stegodyphus mimosarum. Classification (NCBI taxonomy): domain Eukaryota; kingdom Metazoa; phylum Arthropoda; class Arachnida; order Araneae; family Eresidae; genus Stegodyphus; species Stegodyphus mimosarum. Next base: position 755,952 of record KK118226.1, on the reverse strand, counting down.
AGGTTATCTCTAAACGACTGCTTCGATTACATTTTTAACTTCGATGACTGTGCAAAAGAGTCTCATCATGTTGAATTCACGTCATCATAGTGAATTTATCAAAGAATAGATGAAAAGTGATGGAGTCTTGTCAGGGAAATAAGCTGTATGGGAAAACCGCAATCAACCAAAACATCTCATGAGATCGAGCCATATTGGAAAGATGCACTGGATGCGGAATGACCCATTTCTCAATTTCTTCTGGCTTCTTCTCCTCCGAATCATCTCAAAGTTTGTGTATCATACTGACATAATATTCCCCGTTGATTGCGTTGATAGTGTAGCCTTTTGTTGCAAAATCAACTTTTCTTTTCCCTTCATTTTTATTTCGGGCAATGTTTTGGGGAACCAATCGATCCGACAATTTTTTCATGGACAATTCTTAATGAATGATGTGTCGCATACGATCACCAAACGTTCAGTCACTTTTTTCACAGTCATTCAAAGGTCGATCACTATCATATTCAACACAGGTTCGATGTTTTCCTGTGTTATTTCAACCAAGAGACGTCCTTTTCATCATTCATCCAAATGTTATTGAGCTCACATTTGAAGGCACAGTTCACCGTTTAATAGTTACAAATGATGAGATTCCTTTGCACAGTGTGCCACAAAGCTCCAATCTAACGTTCTGCAAACTTTTAACTACCTAGCACTTTTTTTCCTGTGAGGCTCAAAAATTTTCACCCTTTCTACGCATTATTTTTTATTTTCCTGCTAAAAGAAGAGACATATATTTATTAAATTTTGCTTCACATTATGGTAATACCAACTAATTAACATTCTTGTAGCATATCAACCCTTCACTTATCAAGTTCAGAGCTATAAACTTGTCTTTCATGCAGACACCTACACTTTTTGCCAAGCACTTTCAAAATCCGAATAAAAAGTCGTTTCATGCAATAGCTACCAATACGTATTTGGACGTCTTTGTAAATGCCTATGTCTGCGGTCCTGATATACGTCATGCTCTCCGCCTTTAAATATCGTGTAGGAAATAACATTGGCATTAATCGCATGCATAACGTCACGAAGTGCAGTTATCTGATTTCGAGAAATGCGTAATCGTCAAGTATCATAGAAATGATTCAAAAGCGAAGATGAGTAGTGATTGTCAGAATGTGCCCCGAATCGGCAGACTCACCAAACTACGAGATAGAAACCGACGGGTGCTGTCCAGCGAAATTCGGAAGCCGATGGCCCACATATTCCCCGAATTCCAACAGGCATCCAGGAGTGCTTTTTCGATTACTACTATCCGTAAGGAAGCACATTTGCTTGGGTTTCGTGATCGTGCTGTCTTTGATCACAAAGAACAACCGCGCTGCTTGGTTAATGTGGTGAAAAACATGTCGACAGTGGAAACGTGTTCTCTGGAGTGACGAATCAAGGCTCACCTTTTACCGTTCGTTTCTTTTACCTTTTACCGTTCGGCGTCTGCCTGAAGATCGCATACTGCCAGAATTCACTGTGCTCACATTAAAATTTGGCGGATGTGGAATCATGAACTGAGGGCGTTTCTCCTGGTCTGGACTGGGATCCTTGGTTCAAATACATGGCAAGCTCAATGCCGACGCCTACTACAGTATTTTGGATGACAGTGCAGTTTTCCGAGTTGGACCCATGTTACGTTCAGGATGACAACGCCAGCTGTCCTGTTGCGAGGTCTATCATGGACTCGTATGGTGAAAATGAGGTTAACCGAATAGACTGGCCTACTTACAGCCCAGACCTGAACCTTATCGAGAAATTCTGGGAGAAGTTGGACTGGGTGCAAACGGTCCAACATAGGTGAAGGAACTTACATGTCTTCTCTAAGCCGAGTGGGAAAAAATATCAATAGCCGTCTTGCAAGGACTTGTGGAAAGCATGTCGTGGATGGTTGAGGGTGTAACTGCTACTTGTTGAGGCTTTACCAACTACTGAATATGAATGCATTTTGTTTTTCTTTTCTATCACAGTGTCCAATTGGTGATGCTAAAAATACATTCAAGTTGATGAATATAGTCAAAGCATGTTTTAAAACAATTCTTACCTTCGTACAGGTAAAGAATAGGATGACGTAGATGATTTTTTCTTATCCGTTTATTAATAATTTTTGAGGGTTTAATTCTACCGACAGACTCCATAGTAGCAAAATCAGCTGTAATAATCATTGCACTTTCGTTTCTGAGTTTTCTATCTGCAATGTATAAAAAATATTTTTAGTAAAAATCAGTTTTAAAGCTAGGCATAGATAAAATGTGCAAATATCATTTCGTCGTTCTTTAATATTTTCAGCAGTGACCACTTTTTAATAAAATGAATTCGCAAGCTATCTCTTAAAATAAATTAAACTAAAATAGGTTTAAAGTTTCAAATATAATTTTAATGTAATTTTCAACCAAATATTTGCTGAATATTTTCTGTGCTACCAGTAAAATAATAAATACTTTAAAATAAATTTTACTTAGCGAAGACTTAAAAGCTAATCAAAGTATAAAAACGAATTCCACAGCTTTTTTTTTTTGCTCGTATATAGAATTTTGAATCATAATCTCCATGACAATCTGCCCCCCAGAACAGTTTAGAATTTTACATTTCATTGAAAAAAACATTTTTAGTAGAAATACACGTACTTTTCCCAGTTGAAAAACAACCCATCGTTAACTTTTAATAATTTAACAATATTTCCTTTCAAAGAAATGTTAACATCAAATAATTATGCTTGTCTTATTCAAATTTAGTACAGTTCTAGTTTTTGATATTTAGTTGAGAATATTTTTTTAATATTTCTGAACACAAAATATGTTTAAATATCAGTATGAGGTACTAAAATGCCAAATACTTTAGAAATAATAATTTTCACATATTTAAGCTTCCGGATTGCGAATGAAATTAAAAGAAATAAGGAAAAGAATTTTTTAATGGTATTTATTATGTTCATGATAATTTCAGATCAATTCTTACTCTTCTTGACAAAGCAATATATAAAAGAAATAATTTCATTACTCAGACTTATTAGTATGACCACGCTGTTTTAGAGCGAGTTTATCTAATAACTTAATGATTTAAGGTTAAATGTTGAATTCCATCTGTTGCCTCTATCATCAGATATATAATATATGTGATAAACTAAAGTATCTCTTTTATCCAAGAGCATTGAAAAACTGACAGTTTATTTTATAATAATTTTAGAATCATGATTACATTTTCCCGGCAGAACGAGAGTACTTTTCCTTCGCGCTTGCTTTTATTTTTTTCTCACGACTAATGCGCTTTGAAACTAAATCTAAACTAAAGCTGCTAGTTCAGTATTGCAAATATTTGAGCTACTTACTTCCCTAATGAAACATTTTACATTACTATAAAACCCTCTACTTCAATTTTCCGAATTTAAATTTACTTTTGTTACAACTATTTAACTGTTATGATCAAAATAAAAATGGAAGTCAGAATAAAATACTTGATTTTTCTAGCTGAATATATTTTTTCAGTATACCATATGCAAAGTTAAGTACTTTCTTAAATGCAGAGCAAAGCAACAGAATTAAATATTTATGTTTACAAATAGCTCCATCAATTTAAAGATTGAAATACATACTTGTTCGTTTACATGGTATATTTCTTTGATTTCATAAACGTTTACTATATTTGAAACGGAATAAATATTTAGACGCCGTTTTTTACAAATCTAGCTGTGACTCTTGAGAACATCTTTGACTTCTAATATGCTGTTTTTAGTTACATGAAGTGTAGCTAACTCTAGTATAGAATTGTTTGGAAAACTATTCTAATGGAGGACTCTTTTAGAATTCGTATAAAACATCAAAGACTAAAATATTTCTAAAAGTAGTTTGCAAGCGATATAAAAATTTAATTTTGGATCCCTTTGTGAAATCATTTAGAAGAGCATTGAGTGACGAATGGAAGACGATACTCACAGACCAAGATTTGTCACCCAGTTTTCTTCAGTTCAGTGTCACCCAGACGAACTGGCTTTTTCATTATCAAGAATAAAACCCGACTGAGCAACTTAACAATACTTAAAGCTGACTTAGAAATGCTTTATATTCCAAGATTTGATATATCTAGCCTCATTTTAGAATGCTCCTGAAAATTACAAACACGTTTAAAAATACTGAAATTTCCTTCAAATAAATCCTCCCAAATTCTTATCAATAGCATGAATAGTCTTGCTCAGAGAAAATGGCATTACTTATTAATTTCTTTTGCTCTGAGATTTTCATTTTTTTATATAGCGGGTTATTTGACATCCGATTTTTGCTCTCGTATTCAAACATTTTGTTAATTTCAAAGTCGTGTTATACTAATTACTGTTTTCCATCAGTTATGAAAATTTTAAATTTTGTATAAATTTCAAGCATTATCTGGAAAGGCAATGTGAGTAATAAATTTCGTACTAAAATTAAATAAGCTTAAATATTTTTCCTCGAAACTGTATTAGAGAAACATACATTATGATTTTGCCATTCTTGTTTTTTAATTAGTATTAAATGAATTTTAAAAATAAAATTTTTTTCTTATAAATATAAGCATATTCATAATTTTCAGGTTAGTTCGGTTTATATGAATATGGCAAAGCACTCGAGAGTTATCTGCCTGAGGGATGCCTTAGTGGATGATTTTCTAAGGGAAAATAGTTCGTAAACACATTACGCATGGGGGAAACCACGAAAACGTCCACGCAACCGGACCGTTCGCGGTATTCGAAACTCGGACGGAACTACCAGCGTTCAGCGATTCTACCCCTCGGCCGCTGGAGTGACTATAACTTTCAGGAAATTGCCAGATAAGTCATTTCGAAATTATTTGTTGAACTAAATACCTAAGAATTATTGTACAAGATTTCCTTCATACGATTCTTATAATTCGGCAGTTGAACGATATACTTCGAAGAATAAGCGATGCACGTTTGTGAAAGAATTTAATAGTAAATGTAGAAATATTTCAAAACAAAAAAATTAACTCAGTTTTAAAAAAATAAATGACGCAGGTTTACTCCAAAAAACTTCCTGTACGATGATTTTTCTAAACAATGAATAGTAATAATTTACCTATTATATCTTCTAAGCCGCCTCTAACATTTGCTAAAGGGTTCTGAAAGCTTAATTTCACAAAAACGGTTTCATTTTCCAAGTGCTGACTCCCATTGGGTTCATGTCTAAGATGAGGTATTAATGCCGTTGCATTAACTTTTAAAATATTTTTCGCCAGTTGTATTCTAAGACCTATAAATACAAAAAATAATTAATAAGCATGTTGAATTTACCGTTGTTGGAAAAATTAATTTGAAATATAAATATGAGGCATTAGCTTCCATTAATTTCCATTAACAATAACTTCTATATAAATAAATGAGTAAGTTCTAGCTAGTGATAGTAGAATAAGACAAAACTGAAACAAAACTCCCAGAGAATTTCATCTTATTGTTTCTTCTGGGCATCTTTTAAAGAAAAACGAATTGTGTTGGAATAAATAAGACAAATTTATTTTTATTTGGGGTCAACAGAATAAAAAAGTTGCGATTCTTAATTATAATATCCTTGCTTACATTCAATCATCTACTAATAAGTCTAACTTGAATGGGCATATTTCAATATTACATAAAACTTCTGGGATTATAAATTGTAAAAGACCCTATGAGCTTTTTATGTTTGACTTAAAATTGTTCTCATAATACATATTTCGTCTTTTTAACCAGCAGGATTCTTTTGGTTATGAAATAGTGCACATTATTTCATTTGCTGCCTTTATTTCCTCTCAAACTAGAAATTAATTTATTTTTTTTTTTGCAAAAAGGAAAATAAATTTGACGAAAAGAAAAAAGAACTTCCCATCTCTTTTTTATAATTATGATATATTTGTGTAGGGATAACGAATGCAGCATTACAGTTTCCATGTGTGCTATAGATATATGATAAGATATGCTGTATATCGCATATCTTTCCCATCCACATAATAATGTGGCTATTTGTGGGGCATGAAGATACTGCTGAACTCTGCTAACTACCTTAAAAGACTATCACTTGACCTGTGATTTGAATCATAAGGGTAATTAGTTGAAATTCTGTGATAGCTGGTATCCGTCACGCAGACTGGTTTGTAGTTTAACTTGCACTAAGTAGGACGGCATCAGAATATTGATCATATAATCCCATGGTATCAACGGGCTGCTCCAAATAGGATTCGTATAGGATAAAGCCTAAGTCGCGACATTAATACAGTTAATTATAATTCACCTTTTGGCATATATATTACGAACTCGCACAGTAATGATCTTTACGAAATCCTCTAACCAGAATGCTATAAAAGCTGTAATAGATCCTAAAAGTAATTTCATATTGTGTTTGTTGCAATTCTGCTTACTAGTCAAAGCGTGTAACTATACCGTTTGTTTTGTTAGGTCTTCATATCGCCACGTTTTAAGCCACTTTACAAGCATTATGTATACTTTCAAATTATTCTGGACTAGCAATATGAAGGATCAAATCTTTCAAAAATATACTTAATTGTGATCAATAAGTATTCAAATTTCTTGATAACTTCGACTGGTTTAACATTTCAAAAGTGCCTGATAATCAGCGTTAAAATTCCTGAGGAATAATATGTGGCGTTATCGTGATCCAAAATTGTTTAAATGTTTTTAACTACAGTTTTACAGCAGATATATTAAGGCTAAGCGTTTTATGATGTCTTACCCGCTTAAGAAAATTGCTTATCCGATGCCTGTAAAATTAAAGAGTACACGATAGTTTAAAAATTCTACAGAACTCATTTTTATGCAAAACGATTTTAAGAAACCTAATGCGAGTATCAAGTACAAATATTTTTCAAATTTTATTTTACATTCCATTATAAAATACTTCACATGGAAGATCTCCTGGAATGTCTTATTCACGCCTCTTTCTAAAGCTTTGGTAGGCTTTTACACTTATTACAAACCATTCAGTTTGGAGGAGTGCACTAAACCTGAATCTCCTGTCATGCAAATCATTAACGTGAACGTTTAATGAGGAAAAGCGCGTATCGACGATTTTCAAAGATATGATGAATAACTACTGCACTACATTTCAAATAACATTAAGCGGCAGCAGGCTGTTGATCATTTAAGCAAAATACTTTGTTAACAATGACAACTCTTGAGGAGATCTATGGTATGCAGAGATGAAATCGCAATTCTAGAATGTACTGTCATTGACGGCCTTCATCAACTGAATCTTTCTCAAAATATCAAAATATATGCATCAAACCTAAATGTTGAATTGTTATCAATAACATCCATAGAACAAATTAAATCAATAGATTCCTTGAACTTACAGGTAGATAGTTAGATGAAAGTGTGGTGGACAAATAGTAAATAAATCATCTCTGCATACTATTTCTCTAAGGCAAAATACTGACTCATGGATCGCATTCTATTGCAGTATATACTATTGAAACTTTAATACTCATTATTTTTATACAACTTCGAATATGAATCTGGAAATCATAAATTGCACTTTGGAAAGTGGAATTTGTTAATGAGTAGAGAGTGCTTTATACTTGATCTGCCTTTTTATCTTGTTCAAATTTTCTCCATCATAGTTATATTTGCAATTATTATTATACTTACTGTTCGTTTAATGAAATTGCTATTATAAAAACTAAGTATTGAATTAAATACGCTCTAAGGAATGCATTATAATTTTGAAGAGGGAAGAATAGTTTAAAGGATGTCTACGGAACATTTACATCGGGTCCATTTACGTTGTGTCTAAAGAAAATTACGTTCACTGTTCTGGTAAAATTCTTGTAATTCTAGTATTCAGATTGAAATAACTAATTTGTCGGAAAATTCTGTTCAGGAAAATGTACTGTTGCTTGCGTATTGTTTCCTAATAGATTGAATGCACATAGAGCAGATGAGAGTTTGATAAAATTTGTTTTACCAAAAGGAACCCTTCACACTTCTGGAATTTTCCACAAAAATGTTCGTACAGCTCTTCACGGTATTATAGAGTGCAATCAGTAGTTACACTTCAAACTACTAAGGACGTTAAATACAACTCAATGCAAAGCGCATCTGAAGAGCGAAGCTAACACGGAGATATTTCAGTGCTCTGAACCTACACCTGAGAAACTGATTCTCTCTCCGATCTTAAATAGTTTTCACCCGGCCGCTGAGATATTTCTAGTACTCTCTGCTTCTCGAAATTACTGAAAGGTATATAAGGGCCGGATACGGTTACAGCAGATATAAGAATCAATTACATTTATTCAATTACAATATCCATTACAGTTATACAGGAATCGGACCAAAATGTTGCCAGACGGTCGCCACGTTTGGTGCCTTTTGGCTATTTCTCGCCAAATTAGCGACATAGCCATTTACTCAAAGTTAAAAAGATTTGGTGCCCTGTGTTCTTCGTTTTCTGGTACAGCTTCGTTCCTCTCTAACGTTTCATGTTACAGTATACAGTAAAATACAACAATTTCACATATAATTTCACTAAAATTATCTATTTATGTACAAAATTCGTAACGATAATTAACCGAGTTAGATCAGGAGAGTACTTTTATTGTGCTTTAGATTGTGCTCTAAATATAAATTATGCGGAACAACTTTCATGTACAATCCGATTATTAGATGCAGAAGCTACTGAAGTAAAGGAATATTTTTTAGCTATAAACCTGTTATAGAAAGTGCGGGTCAAGTATCATATAAAAGTATACTTGATTTTCTAAAATACAACAGCCTAGACTTACAGAACTGCAAAGACCCGGGCTATATGAAAGGAAAAATTAAAGTGTGTCAAAGACGGATCGCGAAAGAAAATTCACTTATATTTAATCCATCCATTTTATATGCCACGTAAATGTCGCTATCTAGACATAGTATCTGACGAGTGTGCGACAGGTTGCCTGGAATCTAATTCTTTTGTTGGCACTGAACCGCGCATCATTCTTTTCTACCTCTCCTGAGCGATGGCACGAATTGAAAAAGCATTTTAACTGATTCACTGCAAAACCTTTACGCAAGACCAGATAGAAGGGCGGAGCAGAATGCATGAAAACCATTAACAACGAAGTTATGGGAGCTCGAGAGGTTTTTCTATGTAGTGTGATCCTATAGTGAAATATATGAAACAGAGACAATAACTTATGTATCACAAACAGAAGATAACAGTTTTCTAGTGAAGATAAATGTCTCATTTAACACCTTAACGGGGTAAATGTTGTCTGCAGAACACCTCTGTGGAATAATTTACTGCAATTTCACTAAGAAATAGTGTCGTTCATTTGTTAATTTATTAGGTTACAAAGCGTTAGAATCAGAAAAAGAATTAGCTACAGCAAAAGAATTATCAGTTGTAGAGCCCGTTTTTAAAACTAAAAAGATGAGGCTGTTTAAACATGAATGCACCCACAAGGTTCCAAATACGATGGATTTCACATGATGACTGTCGCAAAATGCAAATGGCATTTCGCTCTGAGTTCAACTAAATAAAACAATTCAACAAATAATTAACAAATAATTAATATTTATATCAACAAATAAAACAACAAGCAATGTAAGAATTACAGTTACTTGGGGTAAAATTCTTTTCGGAAGAAATGCAAGCAGTACTTCCTTACAAGATCCTGTAATGGCAATTCCGTTTGCGGCAAACATTTTGCGCAGTTTATTTAAATGCTTCCATAAGTAAAAAAAAATATGCCTGAAAATAGAAATGGAGGCATTCATCGCATCGAAAAAAGGAAAGGATTCTTTGATTAAGTTGACCGTCATGAGTAAGATGAGGGTTCGTGTACTCAGAATCATAGATTTTTATGTAATTTATGAAAAACGCATTTTGAACTAAAACTACGTAGCAGAAGCTACATAGACATTTACGAGGTTTTCAAAACTTTTCATACAAACATGAATAACAATATACCAATCAGGACTGACCAAAACGCGTTGCTAAAATATGGTACAATTTAAAAACTGATACTGAAAAACTGGGAGAGGAAATGTTGCAAATTTTGTTATTTATAAAAGCAAAAATTTAATGTTGTCATCTCTGTTAAGATGCAGTTCACAAAACCCACAAAATCCACATTTCTCAATATATGTATCTACATCGCATATACAGTAATTATTATTAATTAAGGAAAAATATCAAAAATGATAATTACTCAAAAAGTTACATGCAGAAATAAATGAAACCGACTCACAATATACAACACATAGTAAAGTAAAATAATATGAAAAGAAATTACCAGACAATTACGGTGTAAGAGAAATTAGCATATGCATAAAATGAACAAATCGGATATGTCTCTTTGGTACAGAAAAATTGTCTTTAACATGGAATATCATCTCCCCTAGAAGCAATACAACACATACAGAGATGTGCGATGCTGACAATTATGGGGATCATCAGTTCCATAGGAGATGAGAGCGATTGATCTTCCAAAGCACATGCAAGCGTAGCAAGGGGTCTGAAAAGGAGGATTGAGAGCAGCCTAAGCAAACTTCCTAAAGCATCCCCAATATGCTCAATAGGATTCAGGTACAGTGATCGAACTGGTCACCCATGCGCTGAATTGTTTGCTGCTGAAGACAGTCATCCGCGATACGAGCCTTGTGCGGTCTAGCGTTGTCGTCCTGTAGCAGAAAACCATCACCCATTGCCCCGGCATAAAGGCGCATATAAGCGTCAAGGATGTCATCTTTATATCCCTGAGCATACACTGTTATACGTGGAAAGACATAGAGGTCTGACTGTTCACACAAATACATACCAGCCCAAACACAGGCATTGCTTCCTCCGTATGCTTCAGGGATGTTTGATGTATGATAACAGGTTCCAGGTTCTCTCCAAATCAAATAACGCATACTATCACTTTGAAGGGTAAATCTGGTCTCAACCGTAAATAGAACAGCCCTCCACTGATCGGCCGTCCAGAGGATATATTGACATGTCTACCTGAAACGTTCACTTCTGTGATCTGACATAAGCGACACGCAAATGGCTGGTCGTCTCGCGTACAGACTTCCTTCGTGAAGTCTTTCACACACGGTTGACGTTGACACCAACCTTCCGGTGGCTGTAGCAAAGGGATGATCTAAGTTGAGTCGGAACTGCGATTCTATTCCTTTGTGCGCATAACAACAATCGACGCTCGGCGTAGTGGTTGGCTGTCCTTCGCTGAACCTCTTGGATGCCCAATCTGTGGTTAGAAATCGTTACCAAAATCTATGAATCACACAGGGATTCAAATTCAGTCAACGTTTTAGGCGACTCTTAAAATATGAAGCCTTTCAAACTTTTTTTTATTATTTTTTTATTTATTTTTAATTTTTTTATTTATTGAAGAGATATTTTGGGGGGACAGGGGGTGTATATGTTGTGGAAGGTTCGGCGGGAAAAACTATCTAGGGCCCTCAAACAGGTTAATCCAGATTTGTTTGTTTCGCGTATAACGTAAGTAACAATTTTTTCATAAAATTGTTGTTTGTGGTTAAGAGGAAATATAAAACATTAGCCTCGAATTAGCGCATTAGCGCGAAATTTCTGGACAAACTTGGAAAGAAGGAACAAAAATTCATAAAGTGTTGAAGAAGATGCATGGAAAAGCTCCGACCCTGAGGTCAGATTTGCCTCCCTCGAAGAGAGTCAAGAATATGTGACTGACAATATGAGAGTAAGTTGGCCTTTGCTCGCGCTCGTTGAGAAAAACATAAACTACATGTTCTCTTCTGCATTGTAATCGATAATCATGATTAAGTCTTAAAAATATCAGTGGAAAATTAAATTTAGGGAAACACGACTGTTAATATGACTGTAGTTGATTGAACTGGGAATGAGATAAACTGTGGGAGAAAATTGTCCTTGTTTGGCTTGACTTGTCAAACCATGTTTTGCTCAGTGGACATGACACATAAGAATATACTGGTAAATACGATTTACACTGAAGTCACGGAACAAAAAATGGAAGGTGAAAGGAAATCGAAGAAAGGCATTCAGAATCGAAATCGTAATCCTTGTTTTTTCGAAAAATCGTCGAAGTGTGCATCACAAATATATCCCAGAAGGTGCGACCCTAGTTGTTAAAAAGAAGCGAATGAATTTCGCATCATTACTTATCTATGAATTCCTATATCGCACTTCAAACACTATGTTTGAATGCTCCACCCTATTTCCTTCATTTGTTTCTTATGGCTATTTTCTAGTTCCAGAAATCAAAATGATACTTAGGGGCAACAGTTGGGTATAACAGAACAGACATGATAGTTTAATAATTAGTATTAAACATAGAATGGAATCGATGCCATAATGAAGAATTATATGCGGATATACTCAAGAAGATTTTCTGCTTATGTTTAGTAATAGGCACCATGACTTTCATTTCAATCAATTTTAGACCACCGTACAACTTGTAAAGACGTAAATTTGTACAGACAGGTGCAGGTAAACGTAAGGGGAAAGCCAGATCGTCATAATAAATCACCAGGTATTGTTTTCACACATTACCCTTCTTTAAAAGCTTCCGTAAGAGTTTGGAGCGATTGCATCGCAACCCTTCCGATTAAAACTGTGTTGCTCCACGGCACAGAACCAGCTCTGCTACCTTCAGCAGCCCATTATCCGCATCCCAAAAATGAGATCTTAGTATTTTGTAAAACTGAGTGAAATAAATACATTACGGTAGAATAGCAGTACAAGTTTTGACTAGTTTACAAACTGACTGTTTTTGTAAACAGCTGTCAAACTTTCCATCAGTTATCACGCTTCATTAACCAGTGCTATTTACATTTAGGCAATATACTGAAACATGCATACATATTATACACATAGTATTCATTCTCTTCATACAATTAGTTTATTTGTGAATTTCAATCGCACAGTTTTATTATTAGTAGTGTAAAAAATAGGTTAACCGAATCAGGGGAACACATTCATACAGTTTATAGCTCTGAATATAAGATTTTAGAGAACTATTAGTCTGCGATTTGACATAGCTCTGCTCCATATGCTGCTAGTTTTGTAATGATATTATTTATTTTTGGTATCAGGTGTGGAGTCTTGATCAGATACATTTTCAAACTGAGCTTATTGTTAGCTAAGTTATTTAACTGAAATTTAGATGCTAATGGACACTTAAAGATATAATGAACTGCGTCTGCCGTTTCCCCACATACACAGCAGGGGTAATATTTCCTGCAAAAAAATGTGTCGGAAAAGGGCAGTGACCAGATATATAATGGAAAATTTGGTATTAGTATATTTTCATTCGCTTTTGGAAGGGCATCATGGAATCTCCTTCTCTCTAATTTATTGTTGTATTAATTTTGCTAACTTGTTATGGAGTTCTCTTTTAGGTGGAATTTTAAATATGACCGAGGGAACGGTATTTCTATAAATTCATCTGCCTGACTGATTGCTGCTGTTTTTGCTAGTTGCTCGGGTTTTCATTCCCTTGATTCCAATATGCCCTTTATTTCATGAGATTTCAATTTCCATATCTTATGATGAGTTTGAGAACGTGTTGATGTTATTTCCAATGCTTGATTGAATGGACTTTTAATTTCCAATAGAACAAACTGCCTATATATTTTAATGTACAATTTTCTCAGATGGTATTCTGCTGCTACTTGCAGCTCCATTCGAATACCTAGTGGGTTTTTCGAAGCCAGGAAATTTAATATAACATTCATGATCTCGCTGGGATTCGAAGCGCGGATCTTCCATTCACTTCCTGGACGTGTTACCACTTCCATCATGACAGCAATGCAGTGGAGAATGGGAGTATAAGTCAGCTATCAGACATCCGTTTGTTTCGGAATAACAACTGTTTGGAACAATTTTTATGCTTTGCCACAACAACCAATCACCGCAGATCACTTTGGTGTTAACACAGGGGAAACTGGTTCTCCATTACAAACAAGCTGATAGCTGATTGGTTAAAAACTAACAACATGCAGTTTTTCCGAAAGGAAGGAAAAAAAATCGCGCGTCTTTCTTTCAACCAGGCAGAAAAATTGTCCAAAACAGTTGTTTGTGTGAAACAAATGCGTGTGTGATATGGGCTTAATTATGCCTTCTTGCAGATAGCATTCGTCTACCAAAGGTGGAGACGAATGATCATCTACCACATTTTTAGCCGGAGACCTTTAAACAGATAGTAGGTTTATAAGGTATATCTCCCACATTCTTAGCGTGCCTTCGTGGTGTAATGGTCAGCACACTGAGCCGGTATTTCAGAGGTCCGTGGTTCGATTCCCGGCAAAGGCGTTGCTTATTTTTCATCTCTCTTGTTCCAAAAAAAAATACCTAATGTCTCTACAGTGGCGCCCGAACTAAAAGGGTTGTGGATGATGACTCTCCACACCCAGGATTTGGCGACTAGGTCCCCTAAAACCCTAGTCGCCCTTTAAAAAGGGGAGTATATAAGGTATATCTCCCACATTCTTTTCGTGGTGTAATGGTCAGCACACTGAGCCGGTATTTCAGAGGTCCGTGGTTCGATTCCCGGCGAAGGCGTTGCTTATTTTTCATCTCTCTTGTTCCAAAAAAAAATACCTAATGTCTTTACAGGTTTTATGGGAGACAAAAAAGTATAGAATCCACATAAAATTTTTCCTTCTAGTGTTAATCAGAGTGCTCAGCATGGATGTTCTAAAAGACCTAGAGCCTAGAGCTTTGATATGCTGAGAAGGCTGGAGAAACACCATATACCATTATATGCCTTATATACCTTATATATAGAGCCATTCACCTAGAGCTTTGAAGCCAGCTTCAGTTTTATGCACACAGCATTCTTAAAATATCTCAAGAGATCATTTGCCTTAAGAATAATGTTCCTAAGCCAGCCTTATAATATTTCTTTATCCTGTCTAAAAGGAGTCTTGCTTTTTCCCCCTTTATTTTTTGTCACTTCCTTAGCAAGGTTTTCCCTTTTTCCTCCTTTCTGTAGATTTAACCGTTTCTATCCCTTTTGTGTTGTGTGAGCATATGTTTTTACGTCTTATTAGATTTATCACTTTGCCCTTAAGCGCAAGAAATTATATTTTGGAATTAGAAAGAGATGTTTCCTGTTTCTTTGACTGTTTATTTCTTATTTCTCGGAAATAGGGACATTATTTATAATTAGCACACAGGCCACGATCACAGCACCCGAACACCCGGTATGCATTATCTTTACCATAAAGCTCACATGGGACTATATGCAGTCCCTTGTAGAGTTCATACATTACGTTATAAGGTATTTCTCCCTCCTTCTTAGCATGCCTTCGTGATGTAATGGTCAGCACACTCGGCGGGTATACGAGAGGTCTAAGGTTTAGATTAATAGCATACATGACATTTGGAAATATATTGTTATCCACTACGAAATTTCAGTCGACTGCAATTATTAATTCACACATATCAATAAAGATAGAAAACTTGCTTTTCTTCACATCGACAGGTTTTAGTTTTTGATATTAGTAGAAAATTTTACCTTTCTCCAGCCTGCAAAAAAAAAGCTTCTCAATATTTAATACACTCTACAAATGTAAAACAACGCAAAACTGGAACCCATCCCACGGACGTCTGCCCGTGTCACAAAAAAACACCCACGTTGGATAACTATGGACATCCGTAGAAACATGAAAAATTATTCTTATATTTGCGAAATAAATTCATTTCCGCAACCATAGGTATTTTCCTAACAGTAAAACAAGAGTACAGGTGTGTGTCCGTTAAGGATGAAAGGAGTTAAAATATAGAATCCATTAATTTTCTTTTAAATGGTTAGGCATACATTTAAAGAATTACATGAAATTAATCTGTTTTACTGTAACTTTTAAGATTTCTAAGTATTTTAAAAAGTTCACATTAAGGAAAATGCTGAAATGATATATAGTCTATAGTAGGCAGAACTTCATTTCTAAATTAAGGGAGCCATATGGAAAGCCATCAGAAATGTTAAATAAAACTAAATAAATAAAGTAATAAACGATGAATAATTTAAATTAAATAAAAAATATAAATTAATTGCAAATAGCAAAATATAAATTAAAATACCGCGGTTCGCTTTATCTGGTCTCTGAATTGAACTATGACTCATTCAAGTACGTAGCTGGACCATAACTTAATTTAAGCTTGGTTTCTATGACTTGATGAATTTTCTTAAATTTGATTTCAAATGTCAGCCAAATCACACAGTAGCTGAATTTAAATTTTCAGGATTTTTGTAATGATTTGAGAAATGATCTGATTTCTTCTACTGTGTTATTATTAGCAGTTAAAAATTAGAATTTTATCTATTGTGTAGTTTTTCAGTCACTAGATGGCAGAACTACTCCGGCATATTAAAAACTTTTACTTTTCAAATGAATCTTAATCAAGTGTATCTTTATGATTTAAGGTATATAGAGCCGAAGCTGTTTTTATGACTTTCTGCTTCAGTATTTCAGTTTTAGTTACGATATTTCAACATTTTACAGTAAAATTTTGACCTTAAGTGGAACTTACCTTCAGTTGTATTTCTGTTGTAAAACTCAAAATCCAACACTTCACCTTTCCTTCGATTTTCAAGCGAGTTTTCGACTGTGTGAAGAAATCTAGGCTTCTTGACGAGCATTTTCGAATGCGCATTTTTTTTATACTTCGAATGAGAACCTGCAGAGAGTATCAGATACTAGTTTTAAACCTAAAATAATATTTTTTTTTACCGTTAGTGTGGGAACTTTACTCAAATTAAGAGCGTTAAACCATATATTTAGGTCGCAAAACGCAAATATTATCAGCGATTATCAATTACGACAATATTGTCGTCATGAATAAAGAATTTTCGCGAGAAATTTCAATTTAGTCAAAAAATTTCCATTGAATTTATAATTAATATTTCAGGATCATATACATAAAATATTTTAGGATTGTTTAAGATGAGTTAGATCAATAAGTATCAACATATATAAATGTTTAATTTGCAGCAAACGTCTGTCAATTCTTCCGATTTTATGTGTTTTCTAAGAAACGCCTTATAAAATGCATACATATTTGCCCTTTTTTGTGGTTTCTACGAACCAGGTGGCAGAAATTTTACTTCGGTATTGCTTCCAATTAATTTATTATAATGTACAAGAACAGAGGACTGTATTTAGTCCATGTACTTATGTTGAAATAAATGTATCAAAACAATAAAATTTTATTTTAAATTCATTAATGAAATTGATTAAAACTAAATTCCACCATCCATTTACTCACACAGTTATTTCAACTTCAAATTAATGTTTCAGCAGCTCATCGCCTATAACATTATAGGACTAAACTGATCATTCCTTTATGATCTTGAAATGTTGGATAAGAGTTTATTAATGGAGAAGTGCAAAGATTGATAACATGCTTTAACATAAATGACAATAGAGTGCATACTAAAGCAACTGTTATTCTTCTATTGATATCGCGGAGGTAATCATAGAAATGTACAGCTTACATGATCTTGTTTCCGGAATGATGAAAAATGCCAGAAATCTTTGCTTCCTAGATTCAAATGTATTTTTTACGTAACACATATCTTAAAGCAGTTTTCGTTCTACGTTCTGAATTTTTGATGAACTGATATAAACTTATTTTAGCTTATGTTTAAATGAAAAAAATTTGAATGTCCTTCTATATGTTATACAAAAAAAAAAGGTATTGCTAAAAAATTACACAATGATATCATCGACAGTTTCTCCTTACGAAAAAGATGGAGTTTATTTTAAGTTGCAAATGTTAAACTTAATGCATTTTTAATTACCTAATAAAAGCGCGTTTTATTTTGATTGATATGTTTCGCCTGTAAGAGCTACATTATTAGTGACTTTAATAAATTTACACAAGAGCTTTCAAAAACAATCCAATAACATCCATCACGACCGAGCGTCATGCGACTTCATGGGGGTGTTCAATTCTGTAGTGAAGTCTCTGGTGCCCAATGCACAGCAGTATGCAGTATTTTTTCATACATCACTCCAGCTATTACTTCTTTGAATTTCCTTGGCTATAACTTCTTTGCCTTTCTTTGGCCTTCGACAGCGTGAAGCGGATTGGAGAGCGTGTGATTACACCTGTCTAACTATGCAATACGAAGGCAAAGTACTAGTGTCCTCGTCTTCCGCTACAGCGGCCCGCCGTCCTAAACGCATTAGCGGATGCCAGATGCCCATCCAACCTTTACCGCACTATCCGACACTACCTATCAGACAGAATTACGATCATAGTGCACAATGGTGGTATTCTACAAAGGAGGCAAACCCGTGGATGCCCACAAGGCTCGTGCGCGGGCCCTCACTTGTGGAACATTACTTTCAACCGCATAATAGCAGAGCAGTGGCCATCACATACTAAAGTAATAGCCTACGCTGATGACGCGGCTTTTATTGTAAAAGGACGTACCAGAAGGGAGCTCCAAGCTAACTGCAACGAGACCTGCTCCATCTTCAACACCAGATGCAACACTTTTAAATTACGCATAGCAGAGAGCAAATCACAGATAGTGTTGTACCCCAAAAAAGGTGGTTCACTTGCGCGTCAACCGCGCATCACGCTAAATAATCAGCGGATCAAGATTGTGCCGCAGCTCAAATATTTGGGACTCATCTTCGATAACAAACTCAGCTGGATCCCTCATATAATGGATTTAAAAAAA
>KK118226.1:642472-720064 GCA_000611955.2 Stegodyphus mimosarum | reverse complement strand
GATTATTCTATTTCTAGGTTCAAGCATACGATCAGAGAAAGCGTTGAATTGTATTATTGTATCATAGAAAACGAGTAATACATCCAAGAAAATAGTTCCATTTCATCCTCATTGTAAGTTATTTGTAAAAGGTTATTTCAAGCTGACTCATACTTTTGGGGCTGAAGGATTAAATTACGCAGAAAAATAATAGTAGCATTCGAGTTTTGTTCTCGCGGCCTTACATGCTGTTATTTCCTTTTTAATTTTTTAAATTGAGATTTAGAGAAAAAATCAAATATTTGTTGGATTGCTGATATAATTTTGAAAAATCAAAAAATGTATCAAACGAATAGCATAAGAAATAAATTTCCAATGTGACTGTACTGTCCTAGAAAGATGAAATATCTTTAGATTATGTGAATGAGCTCATCTGGAATCATGGGGGTTCCCGTTAGTGCATAATGTCTCACCATTGCAAAGATAAGTTTTTAATAGTATTTTTTGGCAATCTGGGAGATTTTATTTTAGTTTAACTAAGCGTCTAAATTTTTATTTTCATCTCTCTTTAATGCCTAGTTTCGTCATGTACTCGCTCAGTACAGAAAATTATACAAATTCCATTGGTAAGTTGTTTAGTATGAATTTAGAGGAAGATATAACTGTACGAGTTGTAATAGTCAGATATTTGGCCATGTAAAAAGTTGCCATACTTGCCTGGCTGGGAACGCCGCTGCTGCGTTTCCGATGATAAGTTAATTCTGATTTAGATTTTGCGTTGGCAGTCTTAGAATGTTGCGATCAGGAAATATTCAAACTGTGCCCGAATGAAATTGTGCGTTCCAGCTACTCATTGCAAAATCAAGAAGAATCATATTTTGGTCTTGTATTATTTTAATTTTATACTCGCCAGTGGTGAGGAAAGTAAAGCAAAGTTTTAATTATTGTTTATTTGCATTTCCACAAACAGTTTTAGCTATAGATAACTCGTTTTAAGGTAGGATGAAAATGAAGAATGAAAACTGTATTTAAGTACTTTAATTAGAGAAACCCCTCAATTGTCATAATGTCTTTAACAGTTTTTATTTATTTTTATATTTTTTAATATTCTTATTTAGGATTAGCAAGTGTTTCTAATCTAAATGTATTTTTAAATTATAACACTTAAGCAGAAAAATTAAACTGAAAATTTAAAAAAAAAAAGAATTTTTTTCTAAATTATCTCGTTATTTTAATTGTAAATGAGTCAGATTTCTTATTAATCTAATAATTTATTATTTCTAGAAAAGTAGATGATATCATGTTCTTGGAAATAACACTCAGATATTGTCGTACTGTAAGTCAGCTTATCTTCCTAAAGAACTGCCGTAAATTAGTTTAAAGATAATTTTATGCAGCTTTTATTGAAATTGTTGTGTATCCCATGTGTATTTACGACTGTGTATTTGAACGATGCGTTCGATGAGAATTTGCGTCAGAATGCTCTCTCGTTACATATCTTTCAAAAACATCAAAATAAGTTATTCAAAATGATGAACAGTACTTTAACATATTAGGATAAAATCAAACATAAACAAACACGTATCATAACAAATGTAAAGGAAAGCATAACTCAATTATTTTTAGTTTACTACTATAGTGTTCAATATGACTTTCTTGAATCACGCGGACAAACGTCCAGACCATAATCCGTTCCTTTCTACCATCGTTTTAGTGTGTCTGGTGTTACTAAGTTCAGAGCATTGCCTATGCGTGCTTATAGGTCCTCCAAATTGCGTGGCACGGGTGGTATATACACTTTGTCTGTCACAAAGCCTCGCAAAGAAAAGCCACATACGGTAATGTCCAGTGACCTAGGGGCCAAGGAAACATAATTTTGTCGTTTGTACCAGGGCGGCCAGTCCAACGATTAGGAATCCCGTTACTGAGGGATTCAGGCACTTAACAACTTTCAGTGTGAAGGCGCACCATCCTGCTAAAGACGAAATTATTCGAGTCCTTCCTGAAATTTCGGAAAGATTTGGATCTGTAACATGTCTAGATATATATTACCATTCACTGTCTCTTCGGCGAATGTGTCGGTTAACTTTCTTGCTGACGTAGTACGTTGCCTCTTCACTAAATATAAGTGAGGAAAATAAAACATTCTCATGTTCATATTTTTCCTGCATATTCCTAGAGACTAGGAATTAAATTGAGTCATCTGCAGTCTGTATGATTTCATTTGCAGTCGTTTTCTCAAAACGTTCCACACCGTTATTTGTGGAAGTCCCAGTTCATAACTTGCTTCGTTAGTTAGCTTCTTTGGGGTGCGTAGAAACGTCACTCTTATCTTTTCCACATTCTCGCTATTACCACATGGCCCTCTTATGCTTTTATGCTTTTGTCAGTCAGATTATTATTTCCAAATGTGTACGAAAATCACGTTGGACCAAATTTACTGATTCCGATTCAGCATACTGCAAGATGCAAAGCACCTTTTCTTAATGAGTCACCATTTTTCGCTCTAGCGATTGCAGCGCTGCCACACCTTTCGTACCCGATACATATCGCGAGAAAAAGAAAATATTTGGGTTTTCCTTTTAAATCCTTCTGGTACGTCTAAATATGAGTTTATTTCAGTGTTTCAAAATCCCGTACATCATATCGAATAGCATCACGTTGTTCTGAGCGGAGTGCCATGTTATATCTTATTACTAGTTTCAAACTGAAATGAAAACATGATGCCTCATGCATTTGAAACAAAGAGCTGAATATTTTCATACAGAGTAACTACTTACCAGGAAGACAGCAAGAAATTCAAAGCAGAAAGTTTTCCAAAAAAGTTGTTTCTATTTAATGGAGGTATCCATTATTTCTTTGCTGAATTTAAAACACTCGACGCTGCCCTCTTTTGTCATATTAGTCGAGAATGTGAGGCTTTTCAATTCGGATACTGATATTGAGATTGATACAGTTAGTGATTTTGTAAATAATGAAATATTTATACTAATCCAAAAAGTGATTTATTTGGCTGATATTTCTATAGATCCTTTGCAAGAATTTGAATATTTTTTTGCATTTGTCCAGCTTTTACAACACATAAAGAAAAATAGTAGAGTCATTAGAACTAAGGAATATCAATTAAGCCGATTAGCACTTACTCTAGCAATACTGACTTAAAAGTGTTTTAGTCTTGTGATATCGACAGCATTTTGCTCAGGCCTTACATGCAATGAAACAGATCGTAATAATGCTGTATAACGTAACCGCATGCAAAATGTCTCTGCTTTTTTCGATATTTTATACTCAAGAGAATCTATATGTTGTTACTCCAAAGCCACATAGAGCACAATGATTTGTTCTGTCAGATTCTCCCCATCTGTCAGTCTCTAAAATGATTCATCAGACACTACAACGTGTGTAAACATATGAAACTGTAAATTTTAAATCTCTTCTAGCAATTAATACGTTTATCAAAGAAAATACATTCCGCCAAAGCAAGTATGTTTTATTAAAGGAAAGGTTATACCTTTGCACTTGAGTCTCATATATCTCTTCGGCACATAAAGTATGGCTGGGAGATATACTATATTGGCCAAGCTACTTTTTTGGTTATGATTAATATCAAGGGCCAACAGAAACTTTTAAATTTGTTTATCGACCCAATGGAACCGAAAGCGGACTGTATTAGTAATAGTTAACGTTGATGGTAAGTAAATAAATTTAAGAATGAAAATTCTAATTTTAATGCTAGACTTTAGTCATGGCTCAAATTGATGATCAGCTAGATTTAGAGAGGAATTCTCATGAGCTATCAGTAATTGTTCAGCTATTACTCTAAATCTATTTATGACTGCTGCGTTGAATGTTTATTGCCCGCAGTTCTCGAATCTCCAGCTCATTTGTTTTCACTGAGGAGATGCAGAGAAAGACCTGGACCTAGAAACTATGATCGTAGGTTGCATGTGAGTTCTGAAACAAAATTCTAGAATTAAAATATTGTTACGGATTTCGTATATAATTTGCTATTTTTAGTAGAGTTATGATTAAAATTGTTTTATATCCCTGTGCAATGCAGCACAAGACTTATTTGAAGAGAAAGCTTAAAGGAAATGTTAAAATACAGGAGCACCCGCATTTAATAAATACATATTTCGTAATTGTACTCTTTTGCTATCCATAAAATTCTAGAAAATACCAGAATGTTCTCGTGCATGATTAAAAAGCTTATAAAAGCCGGAGGAAAACATCTCAATTCAGTTGTTTTAAGCAAACTGTAGTTGTTTACTTTGTGCTGTTATTGATTTTGGCAAATTTGGGGTGAGATCGGATTAGCTTTCTCTGTGTTTTGAATTGAGTTATATTTATATTTTAGTAGTTTATAACTACTGGGAGATATTGCGATATCGTACAAATATCTCTGAGGAAATTTCACCATTTTGTTTTATTTCTTGGGACAAGAATAAATTTTATTAACTTTTTATCGACTTGTGAATTCAATCCATTACGAACCGATACGCCGGCAGCACTTTTTATGTCAGAAGTCGGATTGAATGCCAATCACGAGGGGGATAGCAGAACAATTGAGACAGCTCGTCACTGCTTTTACTGCATTCCAAGAAAAGATGGAAGCTGGCCAAGCATCCTTTAAAGAAGAGTTTAAAGCAGAATTGGAATCCGTTAAAGAAGCTGGCCAAACATCTGTTACAGAAAAGATGAAAGCTGTTAAAGAAAAGATTACCTGTATAACAGAAAACAAATTTGATTCTATCGAAAGCAGAATAGTTGAAAATGAAGTTGGAGAAATTAAAAAAAAACGTTTCTTCTGTGAAAGAACAAATAGAAGAGAGAATTTCTGCTATGGAGCAAAGAATCGAAGGAGGAGTTTCAGCCGTCAAACAGCGAATCGAACAGCAAATTGAAGAAAACGTTTCCGTCGTCCAAGGACATATCGAACAACAAATTGATGACAGAGTTTCTTCAGTTGCCAAAGAAGTTGATAATTTAAAGAAAATCGTAGCGACAGAAGGCAGCAATTCAGATGGTTTTAAATTTCTAGCCAAGCCTGCTCGTCCCTCTGCAAACATTTACTTGATAGAAAGCTGCTTCATAACACCGTTACAATTTGCAGCGTTTTGTCTGCGCTTTGAAACCGGGGTTTGATATCTATAAAGAAAAAAAGTACATTTTAGTGGATACTACAGTAAGGAAAAACTGGGCCTTTCGCCCTTTCAATCATTAGGCACTGTCCTCCATACCCTTCCAACCCTCGGTTGTTTCCTCTTCGAAAAACAATCAGGAAGCCATTTTTTCTCAGTCAGGTAAAAGCTCGATGTCTTGCTTCTCGTCTGTTTTCCGATTCCCCTACCCGATCACTGCTTCAGGCTATTTTTCTTCTTCTCGCCAGCCCCAGCCTTGGCGATGCTTAATGTTCCAAAAGTCGCCAAATGTTAGGCAACCCTAAGAGGAGTAACCATGGCAGAAGGTGGAAATGTCTTTAGGGGAAAACTGCGGTGAACATCTTGTAACTCGAAAATTTTTCGTTTGGAGCATGGGGTCAATTAACTATTCGCCACAATAAAATAAACACATTCCAGACAGTAGCGTCGCGCAGGGTGTCGCTCTTACATGGGTGGAAGCCTAACGGACTCCAAGTCATCCTCTTGACAAAAACCCTGCGCAGCACAAATGCATACAAAAACAACCTTCAGAAAGAGGGTGCAAAAATGAGCTTTTGGCTAAGGAATTTCCAGATAACTGTCTACTTGAGATAAGCATTCTGAGAATCGAAAGGTATTTTTTTTTCTCCAGGGAATTTTTGAAAACAAGTCTGTAAAAGTTTGCTCCTTTATCACACTGTAATAGTTTAAGAAAATGAATTGCAAAAATCTGGCATTTTATAAACTAAATCAAATTAAACGCCGAAGAATATTTCTACAGTTGAAATATAATAAATACACAGCTGAATTCATGTTTCTTAAGAAAGGTTCTACAGTTGAAATATAATAATTACACAGTTAAATTTATGTTTCTTCAACACCATAAACGACTTAACCACCAGAGCCAGAAAATATGGATTCAAAACTTTACCAGAAAGAGGGGTACGTTAAACAAAATTTATTAAACTTTATATACCAACTAGTGTAATAACGTAGAACTTTAAAATTTAAAGTAAAAATGACCTTAGGGGTCAACCTAATCAGAAATTAAACAAACAGTACAAAAATCTAGTTAAGATTTTGAGTTTAGAACAAAATTAGATGGTTAACCAAACAACACTTAAAGGATTAAAGAAAAATTAACACAAGCAACTTAAATTCAAAGTTAACCAAAACCGCCTTTTTAAAAATTAATAACAATTACTTTTCAACAGAGCAAATTAAAATCAAACTAATAAAATCACATTAATAACTTCCATTACTGATAACTGAATTAAGATAAGCATTACAATTAAGATAAGTGCAATTACTGATAACTGAATTAAGACAAGCATTACAGTTAAGATAAGTATATATTACATAACAGAAATGAGCACCAATATTTAGCATATTTCACTAATAAAATAAAAGGTGCTCTAATTTGAAATGGGCCGAATAGCGCATTAATTATAAACTGACTTAGATATTTCGATTTAAAAGATGCCTCGGAAGCTAAAAACTCATGTCATATTTGAGAAAGTATCTTATGAAGAAGCTTTATAAATAGAAAAGAAATAATGCATAATTTTAATATTAACAATACAATAGACTTTGATCTTAATGTTTGTAATCTTTAATCGAATAAAATCGAATTACCTTAAAATTTTTGTCTAATGTAATTAACGAAAACTTGTGAAAATTTTTCATTCAAATTAAACTGTTCTGTGAAAAGTGAAACTGTTCTGCATTTTATTCCGTTCAGAATGAAATGTTGTTTAAAAATGAATTCTTTTCACGTACTTAGGACTCTAAAATATTGTAAGAAAAGAAAATATATACATTTGTATGTTTATTTACCACGTAACTACAAAATATTTACAAACGATTGTGTGAAAACCCATTGATCTTAATGGAAAGTCATTGAATGTTTTGGTCACCAGGAAGGGATCGCCAATGCTTCAAAGTAGTGTATGAGGAAAACCGGTTAGGGCCTTCCTCCTACATCCTACCTCCATGGGGAATGCTGAGGGGTGGGAGGGAGAAAAGTAGATACTGTCTGTCTCTCAGAACAGCCACTGTCGCGGTATCTGCTGGATGGAGGTTGCTATAGCAACAGGGTTAATGTATTTCAAGTAGGGATGAGCCATGGCCAAAAATAAGAACAATACAGAATTTCTATTGTTGGACGTTGGAAAACTGAAAAGTACGCCAGAAAGGCAATAATTTCAGATTATGAAAGACTGCTAGATCTGCAACGTTCTAATTCCTGTTATGCTCAACAGATAGCAGCGCGTTATTTAATTCCATTAATTTTCAAATTGTCGTAATCTATATAATAAAACATTAATTAATACAAAAACTAGAAGCCGCATAAGAAACACTCGGAAGTCGCACGATATGTTGATCTAAACAAGTACTCAGTAATTGATTGAAAAAAATATTAACAAAAATTACTTATAGCTTGAAACAATTCAAAGAGCAATTCATGCAGTAAAGAATACAAACCTGAAAAAAGGAAGCTCTCACCTGAAAGATTAGGCACCTAAAAGCAGAATAGATTTTTTTAAATGTTCACTCAATATTCCTTTGAGAACTAAGCATTTGAATTGTGATTTAACAAAAAATTACAAACACAGAGCTTCGGACTTCTGTTTGCAGAAAGTCTGTCACATGAAATATATAAAATTTCTTATTGGTGGATTGTTGATCAGACAGATATTTTAATGTTATACAGAGAAAACATTCATTCCCCTTTTACAGCAGAGATATTCAATCTGGACAATGGCAAGAAGGCTAGAAAGCAAGCATGAACATATTGGTCCCATTCTTGGCATTACAGGTGTGATCTACACTCAAAAGACGGCAGATATTTTCTAATTATCTGCATCCCAGTTTCAACTTTCGGTGGAATTTATCATCTGTGGCATATTTTTCAAAACCTGCAGTTCACGTCATGCATACATGACAAAAACGCAGATCTATAAGTAGACAAGCGACAATATATATGTAAAATATCAATCGTTCAAATAATAAATTAATAATAGTCCTTTAACTCCCGTCTTCATTCTAAAAATAACAGAGTAATAATTTCTTCTTGCAATTCTAAAAAAAGATCCGTCATCATGTTTGTTATGTGATCTGAAATGTGATCTGGTATAAAAGGTAATTGCTGCGCAACTCCTTCTCTAACAGAGACCGGACGTTTAGAGTTTCTGTTGGATCGGAATTATCTAACACAAAAATCATAGCAAGCGGCGTTCCCTGAGGTTCGGTGACCGGCCTTCCACTCTGCCTATTCTATATGTCTGATTTCCCACGGATACATCTAAATCACAGTCCTTTGTAGCCTGCTATGCAGACGACACAGCTCTTGCGGTGAAGTCTATGAACATAAATCTCACAATCAAAATATTGCAGGATGTTAATCCCTCTATCGAACAATGGTGCAGCTTCTAGAAAATCCGAATAAATGCCTAGAAATCACAGCTGCTACTTATTAGGAAAACGAGACGCAGTATACCTATAAAGAAAAGTGTTTTCTTTTTTAATCAAGCGGTTTCCATTGTGAAACAGGCAAGATACTTTGGGATTATCATAAATGATAAACTTACGCGGAAACATCACGTATTGCAAGAGTGGGATAAAGCGGTTAAAAGTTACAAACAGCTTGTTCCCGATCATCGGGATGTATTCCAAGCTCACTCTGAAAAAGAAAAGACTCATTTATCTGACTACAATTCGACATGCTTCTCCGGCCTGGACGTTTGCCATAAAACGTGACACAAAAAACTGCAAATAGTGCAAAACCCGCTTCTTCAAGATAATCACAAATGCTCATCCTTACGTAAAAAAGGAGCGTCTTCACCAGGATCTAAAGCTTGACACAATTTAAAAATTTCTACAGAACGTTAATACTTCTTTCTATGACTCTGCTAAGCAGTGCAAACAGATGAGCATAATCAATTTATTCCACTATGAAATCTTGCAAGAGGACCAACACTTAAGACCTTACGCTGCATTTCTTAGTGGAAACCAAGATTTTCTACTTGAGTGACTTCGAACTTTGTTTATCTTCAAAATATTTCTGTAAATAGTTATGAAATCTGATAAATAATGCTGCAGACCCAGAGGTCAGCACCTGGGAGGCTAACTACCCGTGTGACATACTATGCAACGCCCTTAGAACGTTGTAAATATTTATCTGTACATATTCCTGTATATTTGGACTTCTAAATGTTTTATCAGCATTAGGATAGCAACCCACGTTATTTTATACTGTTTGTTTGTCTACCTGAACTTATATCCTGTAAAGTATGAATTTTCAGCTAACCGATACCTGGATACCTATTGGCCACTCAGATGCCTCAAAGCTCATCTAGTGGAAACTGCCTACTCTCACAGTACCTAATCATCCGCTTTTTCGGAAATTTCCAAATTTCCGTTCTTTATTCCGATATTTAGTTCTTGAGTACGACGATTTCGTTGAACTCGAGATCTTTTATTCCATTTAGGTGTTTCTTCGGTCTCACTTGATATTTTCCCATATTTGAACGTTAACTGATCACAGTACAAATAAATGTAGGCAAACGAGTGCCCGAATATATTTTTTTGCTGTCAGATGCAGCTGTTTTTACAACCTGGACTCTGTTTAGCGAAAACTGTGCATAAAGGAACAGATCAAACGCTTCTAAATATAACTTAGAAAAAATAATGAATTGTAACTGTTATCAGAATTAATTAATTCGTGAATTTTCGCAGAAATAGGATTACAATGCTAAATTTTAACTCGTGACGTCACGTTTACTCAGCACCATCCAAATTAAAAGTCAAATTACGTATTTCAAACTGATATTTTAAAAATATATTACTTAAGTGAATTTTATTCCTAACTTGCTTTCTAACTTTCCGAAATAAAACCTGTCGTATTACTTTATATTTCTGCCGAATTTCACGCAACGTATGCTCTTATGTGTATACAATATTTTAGCGTTGTAATCCTACTGTAGTAAACCATTTAGAAGAATTCTAATAGATTTCTCTCGCAAACTTTAATTCAGTTATAAATATGGAAACAAACTGAAGCAATTAAATTATTTATCAGTTCAGTATTATATGAATGAATGCGGAGTTAAAATAATAAGTTTCTTTCCGACACGGAAGAATTCATTGTTTGTTGGGTCAGTTCCTGATATGTATATTTTAAACATCTCTAAAGTTAATTTTGGAAATGTTTAAAAAACATTGCATCTCGCTCATTATCAATCATAATTTAGTTAACTATTATAACTTTAGAAAAGACTATAGTCTCTTCTTTTATATTGCATTTTTCATTAATTGAATAATCGTTAATTAAAAAAGTTCAGTAATTCTAAAAGAAAAATTTCAGGTAAAAAAAGGAATTAAAGTTATTAAAAGTTAAATTTTCGAGTCTCCTCTGCAATAGTTGTTTTTAATTTAGATTATATTAATTTATAAACTACTCACAGTTTTTGTTAGTTTATCCTACGCTAAGTTCTAGAGTTAAAAATCCACAATTTATAAATTTTCTCAATGGGGGAAGGAAAATTTCAGCTCTAAAACTATTATTATGGAAGAGCCCTGGTGATGTGTTTCTTCTAACGTGGATGAGAAATTTATTTTCTGGTTTTAAAAACTACGAAAATGCGCAGTAATTTGAAAATGACAATTTAAGACCTATGGATATAGTAATATGTTTAAGACCCATTGAAGTTTTACTGAACGGTAACGCTAACCAATGAGAAGTCGAAAGAAAAGGACCAGTGTCAAATTTAAAATTTAATTTTAATTTAATTTTTAAAGATAGCGAATTATAAAATTAAAAATATGCATTAAAAATATACAAAAAAAAAAAAAAAAATCATAAAATTTTAACTTTTAAAAAAAAAAAAAAAAAAAATCATTAAAGTTTAACTGTTTCAAGTACTGTACGAGGATATAGGTATACTTTGAATATACGATATAGGTATCTTTTGAAAGTGCAAAACACCCGCGATATATACTCCGTTTGCTTCTGCAGAAATAGGCTCTAACCTCGATATCCGATCTATATAATACCAGATGCCAGTGGTATACCATGTAGAGTACAGCATTCATTCAGACAGTAAAGCCTAAAAAAAGTATTCAAAAGTTTGTGTTAAAGTAGGCTTTAAGTGTTTTCCTTAGATTGACTTGTGCTGCCATCTATTGCTCAAATAATTAAGTGTAAACTACCAAAGAATTCCTGTGAAAGTAACATTGAGTTATTTTGATAATGGCTATGCTTTTTTCACAGAAATCTTAAATTGTAAAGCTATTTTAGAAAACGGATAATACATGAAAATCATTTAGCTTCTGATGGTATGATTTTTTTTAATACGATATCATTTTTCCTCACCCTTTGTATTTTTCAGCTCCGGCATTTACCCGGCCTTTTTTTCAAATTAAAAAAAATATATATTTTGTATAAAATATGAAATCTACATTATTACCCATTCCTCCAATCCTTTTACTTATATTTAGGAAAATTGTTCACTCATTACGAAAAATAAAACACAAAAATTTTCACACCCTACAAATTAACCGAGTTCAAATTGTTTTGACTTCTAAATTAATAACCGAGATATTTAATTTGAAGTTTGCTCTATTTGACATTATTTCGAATTTATATTGAGGAGTCTGTTAATAAATAATTTACGATAATTCGAAGTTGATTTTTCATTTTAAATGCCATTCAGTGACATTTGTGATTTACTAGTATCCTTATTTATATTTCACTATATTTGGTATGCCGAGAGAGTTTTCACGCAAGTAATTTATAAATTTTCGAAGTCTAAAAGTACGTAATTAATATAGAATGATGTTTTATTACTTAAGAATCATAATCTGCTAATCGTAAAAAAATTATTAAAGTACAAATATCTTTCATTTTTAATTAATGCAAATTATATCACAAATTAACTTCGTGCCGATACTGAAAGCTGCGAGTACCGGGTGGCCATAATTAAACTGACAGTGCTCACAGTGTTCTGTAGCGCGATCTATTTGCGAGAATGACGCCAGATTTTGTAGGAAGATTAAACAAGACGGGGGACGAAGGATTCTGCGAAAAAACAAATTAATTCCAAAAGTCACCGCTAGGGGAATATTTGACGCTGTGTAATAGAAAATAGAGTGTTAATGAATGCAAATCAATACGGAAATCACCTTTTATTTTGCACTCAAATGAGGTTCAATGTGGCTGCCGTTGTTGTGGACCACATATTGCATTCTGTGCACAGTATGCACAACAGCAGAAAGTAACATGTCTGTAGGAATCTCCCGTACAGTCCGTGATATGTTATCCTTCAACGTAGCCAGGTCCTGGACCACTCCTTGATAGACCTTGGACTTAAGGTAACCCCATAGCCAGAAGTCGCATGGGGTAAGGTCAGGCGACCGAGGTGGCCATGCAGTTGGGAAGTAGCGGCTAATGACTCTTTCTGTTGTGAATTTCTGTCGTGGCATCTGCTGCACCCGTACAGCAACGTGTGGAGGGGTTCCATCTTGCATGAAAATCATTTTCCCCAGGCATTGTCTTTGCTGAAATGCCGGAATGACAAAGCTGTTCAACATGTGGCGATATTTCTCTCCGGTAACGGAACAGGTTTCTGGTCCTGTCAGGGTAATGTTCTCATAGAAGAATGTACCTACGATAAATTCCGCTGTGAACCCACACCAAGCAGTTACCTTTGGTGAATGTAAAGGAATTGCTGTGACTGCATGTGGTGATTTTTCGTCCAAAATTCGGCAGTTCTGTGTATTCACAATTCCATTCAGGTAAAAGTGGGCCTCGTCTCCCCATAAGATTTTCCACGGCCAAGCAGCATCCACCTCCATTCTGGCAAGAAAGGTCAGAGCAAAAGTCGATCGCTTATCATAGTCGGGGTACAGGACTCCTATACACGGCTGATCTTGTACGGATAGAAGTTGATAATCTTTCGTAAGATTTTCCATAACGTACTGTAAGGCATATCCATATTCCGAGCTACTCCACGAGCGCTAGAGGTGGCAGCAATATTGTCTGGTCCTCTGTCGACAATCGCCGTGGCAACTGCTTCGATTGTATCCTGTGGTACAGGTTTTCGTCCTTTGCCTGACTGAACCTTCAGAGAACCTGTTTTCTCAAACGTCGCAACCATTGCTTCCATGAAATATCTCTATCAATTTTTGTCATGCGAGAACCAAACTTTTCGTGTTTTATTTTTTACTAGCGGAAGTACATGATGCCAGTTAAATTAGATTGAGAGTAACGCATCCAGCAACAGAAAGAACGATACCACAGGAATCCTGTAATACTGATGCAAAAAACAAGATTCATAGTCATACATTTTTCAGTCCGATGCAATATGGAACCCAAATAAAAAAAGTTCGATAGAAAATAAACTAATTCTCTCTCATTTTATCAGCAACAATGGCACCCAGTTTTTAATGATTTTCGTCTTTCTAATCAAATGGTCGTAAAAGCTCAAATTCCATCCAATATTTCACTTATATTCAATTTTAGTCGATTAAATGTGGCAAAAAATTTATCATAATTGATTAGAAATCAATAACGCAAACAAATAAATACACAATAGGCATTCTTCTTCATATATATATAGATTTTGTAAAAACATTCAAATTTCTTATTAGAAAAACTCTACGATTTGAAAGCGAGCAGTAGCAACACATTTCCAAATAAAGCATTTTTATCTCCAACGCGCGAGTCTGTTGCCACTCGGAAAAATGAGTGCGAAAATGAGTGTTTTCAGAGTTTTTAATTAATATCTCGGCTGATTAAAGTCGTACGAAGATGGGAACAGTCGAAATGGCTTCCCGCGAATTTTCGGAATCGGGACTAATGTATTTAGTGTTTGGCAATGCTTTTTTTTATTTCATCTTAAAACTTAAATTTTTTTTATTAACAAACTCTACAATTTGATAGCGAGCAGTGGCAACACTTCACGAAATAAAGCAGATTTTATCTCCAGCTTGTGAGACTCTTACCACTCGGAAAAATGAGGGCGAAAATTATCGTTTTTCCGAGTTTTTAATTAATACCTCTCATTTTAGCTCTTTTTTTTAGTACTGCTGAGTTATTAGCGAACAAACAGACTTTCTGCTTTATATATGACGATATATAGATAACGAGTTAAAAATTTCCCAACATTTAAGTATGGAGACCAGAGAAACGTATAAGAAATTAGATTTTATATTCTACATAAAATTAATTTTTAATAATTTAAAAATAAGAAAAATGAATCATTGAGTCATTTGAAACATTCTTCTAGCTGGAAGGCTAAGTCTATGACCAACGGCTGTGAAATAAAGGCCGGGTAAGTGAACACGGTGTATATTCAGAAACTGCTGCACCCTATGCATTAAAAATTTGAATTCAGGAACTAATTCAAGTTTAGGAACCTATGGAGTGCATTGAAAGTAGCCTTTCTTTAACAAGGCAAAATATAGAAATAACCTAATTATGAGGCTAACCTGCAATGTTTAACTTCGAGCTTTTTTCAATTTTACAAAACGTCACTTAGAGTTAATAAGAATATAAATTTGGGTTCACATCTCGAAACGAAAAATAAATATATCCTCTGAGTCGTAATTAAAGTAATTATAATGACGCTGAAAATATACGGCAGTCCAAACATCTTTCACACAAATGTGAAACAAATTTGTGCTCTTAGTACAAAAATTAGAACAGAATTTACAAAAGTTGTTACACTGAATAATTTTTTAACAGATCTGCTGTTCTGATGAAATCTTGTACAGATAAAAGTTTTGTGGACTCCCAAACTTTTTATTTACATCTAAATATTATTGGGCACTTCCTTGCTGGGGTAAAGTCGTTGTGAGACTATCTGACTAGAAATTTTCCAACACGTGACTTAATATGATTGTTCAATTTTATGCGACTTGTTGCCTTAGTTATTTCATCCCCTTACCTCTTCTTTTAAGACTGTGTCGCACTGAAGCCCTGTTTATCGCATGCGACAAACATAGCTGAAATCAAAACATAAATAACGGTTGAAGACAGTTTCTTAGTCACTTTCGAGGCATATTTGTATTCAGTCTGAATATGGGTTAGATAAGCTGTTAACAAAAAAAAAAGCTCATACATTGAATTTTCGTAAGTTTATATATATAAGATTTGTATATACATATAAAATATTTCTGTTAATATGCATATAATATTCTGTGATCTGTGATATATATATATATATTTATATATGGTTGATAGGGTGATAGGATAATTTTGAGAAAGCTGCAACGGATCGGCGATGGTTCTCTGCGTTATTATAACTTGGAGAAGTTTTACTGCGAAGTTAAAAAGATGACACTCGAATCGAAACGTAGCCTTAAATTCCGCACATAAATTGATTCCTGAATAATTAACTCTGGGGACAGATATTCGTTTTCATTCGACATCTTGTGGCGGCGCTATACATCCCACAATTTTATACAGATTATATTTTTGGAACAATATTAATAAGTGGCAGAAGCTAAGTGAGCGAACTAGCGTTTCAACGGCAAGATAGCTGAAGCAGTTAATAGCAATTGAATGATTTTATTTTTCAAAATTATATTTCCCTTGTCTCTCTAATGCTTTAATGCTTTCTTCTAAAAAGGCTTTTCTGCCGACAAGCCTTTCTGAAGAAGGGGATGACTATGTAAGATAAAAACATATGTAAATCTAAAAATTATAATTTAAACAAACAATAGCCCTTAATTTTGCATCTCTATTATAAAACTAGTAATAACTTTTTTGGACTGCGTCATTTGTAGATCAATTTATGTCACATAGTTTGCACAGCGCTTATGACGTAACTAATTCGGAGTCTGAACTCGAAATTTAAGGAGAGGGGCGGTCCAGAACATTACCTATTCGCATGCAACATATCGATAAGTCTGCACCTGAAAAGAAGAAGACTAAAACAAGATGTGAATCCGTACGTTAAAATGCACAATCAATAATAGCCATATGATGAAACGCATAACCCAAATAATGGATGTTCTGGCATCAAGGAGTTTAGAACTGTGTAACACAGAACGATCTCTCCCAAATCAGTATGCAAAGAAAAGCCCTCAATGATTATTGTCTGCATTTCTGGCTGAAAGTGGTCGATGCAAATAATGAAAGCATTTGAAATCACGCCCAATCTCCACAAAAATAGTTAGAATCACCTAAGCACATCAGCAAGTCAACAAATCTATATGAGTAAATCACAGATGTTATAAAATATCTAAGTGCTGAGCAAAGCCTAAGTGCGTAAAGGAACTAAGCACATAGATTGTATCTATAAGTGATGAATGTCATGATGAACGTGCAGCCAGCCAAAGTAGATCTGGGCATATGACTGGGCAACCGGTGACATCGCCAACTCGAGAGCTTGTGATGTCGGTTGCACCAGACAACAGAAACACCTCGGCACCAGAATGGTAACGTGGGCAGAAGGAAGGCGTTGCTAATCTAGATAGCTAGTGTGAGGGACCTACAGCTACTGACTCAGAGTACACAATAGATGCCCTTGTGCTTATACATAAGCTAACCTAAATATATGTAAGATATGTAAGGTAAAAATCAGGCAAATCTCAAAGTTACAATTTAAACTATCAATAGCCCTCAATTCACCATCTCTATTCTAAAAATAGTAATAACTTTTCCGGCTTTCTAGAACAATCTATGTCACATGGCTTGCGTAACACTGACGACGTAGTTATTTCGGAACCTGAACTAAGAATTTCGAGAACTGAAGCATTTATGACCTAAACCAAAACTTCTCTTGGTGAATTGCGCACTTTTGCTTCAGCTCTCTTCCCATTATGATGCTAGTTTGCTCGCTTAGGCTCCTCCAACTATTGTCCACTGTTCTAAAGATATAATCTGTATAAAATTATGAGGGTGCATATTTCACCCAAAATGATAATGTGAAATTAAAAAGAATTTGTGTCTTCAGAATCAATTATCCTGGAATAAAATTATGCATTGAATTTACGGCTATATCTATCTTGGAGTATCATC
This sequence comes from Stegodyphus mimosarum, assembly GCA_000611955.2. NCBI lineage: Eukaryota > Metazoa > Arthropoda > Arachnida > Araneae > Eresidae > Stegodyphus > Stegodyphus mimosarum. The sequence goes on along the minus strand of KK118226.1, from coordinate 702,919 downwards.
TTTATAACTAAGCCTCTCCAAGATATTATAAAGCCCAGAACCATCGCCAATCCGTTGCAGCTTTTTCCAAGTCATCCTATTATATATATACACACGCACACACCTGTGGCAATATCTGTAAACTCTGTATTTCTACTGCTTCTATTTACTTCGCGGTAAATGTTTCAAACTTATCAGGCGTTTGGACTATGCTTGTTTATCTTCACGATTAGAGCTCTTGATAACAAGAGAAAATTTGAAGAATTCATTTATCAACATTTCCCCATAAAGAAAAATGTGAAAATACCCTTTTGTCATCTGTTATTTGATTAACTTGATAAGCACTATTGTAATGGAGAAGCCATCTGTTTTCAATGTACATTAGTAAAGAACTTTAACTTTCATTCTCTTTGTATAACTTTTCGAATACTATTTTCCTTCCTTAACTTTTATCTAATAACATGGTAATTTAAATTTGGTTCAGCTTGCAAATGATATAATGAGGCCGCACAAGAGGAGACATGTTTTTAATTATTACTGTACAGTTTAGGAGACCATAATTTCAGTCGCATCTCTTGCTTCAGTTTCCATTCCTGTAATCTTATAAATGAGATTTAAGGTGAAATTGCGTGATGATATTTAGACATATAATTTTTATTAGCTACGTCATTCTCCTGAATAATGTGATGTTTGATTTTGTACTTTAGATCAGATTAGATAAGATTTAATAAGAAAAGACAACACTTTTTTTTTATGTCTTTACTTATTTATTCTCAACTCAGCATAAATATCGAAACTTTTAGATAAAAGAGAATATTTTTTATCATTTACATCTTTCGGATTACTAATAACTTTGAACGCTGAAACAAAATCAATCATTTTTCAATAATTTATTTATTTTTTCAGCATATAATATTTGAAAAAGCATCTATTTAATTTTATTCATTATTAGATGACAATCATAAAGTGTCTAAATTCCAATATTGTTATGTTTCCAAAGACATTTGTTGTTATTATTACTATTATTATTATTATTACTATTATTATTACTATTATTATTATTATATTAACTATTGTTATTACTTTCTATGTATAATTTCAGGTAAGTTATCCATGTTTTCTTTATTCAAATTCGTCGCCAAGCACACTGTTGAATGCTTTGTTTCAATCAGGCAGGTAAAACAGGACTTAATTTTTAAGCCCAGAAGCACCGGAGACTTACAGAAAGTTGTCTAGAAAGGTAAACAAAAGTAAATAAATTAAATTAAAATTTTAAACAATTAAAATTAAATAAAATTCAGAGAGATAAATGAAAATGAAAAAATTAAATAAAATAAATTAATGGTAAATACTTAATAATAAATTAAAGTAGCAGAATTCATATTGTTTATGGTTCTGACTGGAATTAAGATTTCACCTAAAAGTTGGAAGTACAGAAAATGATTTCCGATTAAATTTAAACATTTTAGGTAAACTTATACCAGAATTCTTTCATCAAGGTAACCAGGACATAGCTGAATATCTTATCTTTCCTATCGCTAAAAAATATTAAATGAATCTAAAAATAAGCAAATCCCTCTAGAATAATAAACATAAGAGTACATTTTTCAAAATTTATCTACTTTTATTTAAGAAAATATAAATGAAATACATTACTCAATCTGTAGAATCTAGCAAGCTCAGTTTCTTAATATAATTAGATAAAACGTATTTCAGTAATTGTTCAGATTTTTCGCATTTTTCCAGAAATTTTTTAAATCAAAGGAAGGGTAGAGGAAGTAGGAATATTTCGAAAATTAATACAAACCACTAAACGGTTCTATTAAACGTGAAACGATAAATTCTCAGAAAATTTTTCAAACTTCAAAAGCTATATTTTTATTGCTTCTTAATTAAATTCTTAATTCCAAAAAACGAAGAGAAATCATAAGCGCATTCTTTTTTTAACCAACACGTCTGTTTGATGTTAATAAACACTAATATTTCCAAAAACTGGAATTTGGAAGTTTTGATTCATAAAGAAACATGAAGATTTGAGTTTTTTTAATCTGAAATCATTTTCAAGATACGCGAGATTTAAGGATTCAAATTCTTCATCCCAAACTTATAACATAAGAAAACTATTTGCTAACTGACATTTCCTAATCTTTTGCAGTGGCTGAGCGGGTAAAGTCGCTGAACACAGGTAATTCGGCCCGGGATCAAATACCAGAGAACGGAATGCATAAATGTGGTTTTCGCCGCGTGTAATAGAGCCAGTGTCTGACAAAGTCTCTCAGGAAAGCATTCCTTCTTTCATGTCCATAGCCCTATGGTTATGATGTAATCTAACAATCCTAATCCCGTACTGATGGAAGCAAGGTCACCAAGATGGAGTAATAGTAACTAATAATTTTTCCGAGATTAATTAAGTGAATAATTAACTAAAATTTGTTTTCCATGTTTTGTGGGTTACAAATTGAATATAAAATAACGCAACAGAAGTTTAATAGCTGGTTCTTGTAAGACATAACTTAACTTAACCCAGCAAACCAATTTGTCTGAGGGAAAGCTGTTTAAGTTCTAGACTATTAAACTCCAGGCTACTAAATAATAGTTGTTAAGTTTATAAGCTTTTTTCCCTCTTTTACCTTGTGCCTGCATGTTATAATCGGAAAGCACGTCTGTCTATTAATCGGAAGGTCCGAAATTCGAGTGCCGGAGAGGGCATTGCACATTTTACGCATTTCCTGCTAACCTGATAAATATAAAATACTTTCTTAGGTAGCGGAAGACCTCGAGGTGCGGATTCCTGAACCGGAGCCCTATCGCAGTATAATAGATTAAAGTTCTTTCATAACATGGATAGTATAATTTGCGTGCATAGCAATTAAATGAAGTAGTTAAAATGACAGCAATAGTTGAGGATAAGCAATAAATAACATATGATAAGTAGTAGAGAAGGTGGAAGAATTGTAGAACAGTCTCTGGTCGATGAAGAGATACAAATAAAAGAGGTCAGAGTCAGCTATGACCGTGGAAGCGAAGATGATGTACAGCACGCAGCTAGGTCGACCCTCAAACTGAACTGAGATAGGAAATCGATAGAACAGTGGTTCTTAACCTGGGGTGCATGTAGCCCTGGGGATATGAAACATGGATTTCCAGACATGCGAGAGGAATTTCAAAAAAAAAAAAAACGAAGGTAAGAGGGGACCGTACATGTTACATACAGGACCGATTAGAATGCAAACAAAACCAATCGCAGAGGCGATAAGTCATGACGCCATACCGTTACGTTTCATGGCTTCATTTCCGTTGTATGGGACAGACGGAGTACGCTTATTCCATTTATTCTGATCTCCTTGATAAGCACATCGCGTTTGTTATCACTCATCAGTACATGCAGTTAATGTAGTCATATTATTATGTGCAGTACAGAAACTAGTTGAGACGTGTTCGCAGACCTTGAGTAAGAATGTAAACGAATTTTATAACACTATTTACTTTAATTAATTAATGTTGTGTAGTATTTATTGAATTTAAATAAATTTACCTATCGATAAAAATTTATATCAATTAATTTATTTCTTAAAATTGTAGAAACCCTCGTTATGTCGAAAAAGTGTCAATGGAAAGATGATTATGTCGCTTATGGATTCACTTGTACAAGAAAAAGAGATGGTACTCACCGACTACGATGTATTTTATATCACAAAATATTTTCGAACTCCAGACTTAAACCCTCAAAGTTATTAGGATATTTCCGTAATAAGCATGTTGGTGAATCTGCAGAATACAGTCTTAAGACCTTGAAATCTAACAAAGTAAGATTTGGTTATAGCGGCACTGTGCTAGAAGCTTCTTATGAAGCAGCGTATCTGTATGCTAAGAAAAAAAAAAGAGTCATACAATAGATGAAGGAGCCATAAATAAAGCCGTGCCCACTAACTGCAAAAATTTTGTTCGATTCTGAAGCACAAAAGGAAATTATACAAATTCGGTGATCTAAAGATGTTATTTAGTGGCGCAATGAAGATATGAGTGCTCATATTTTACTGCAAACAGCAGAAGATATTAAGAACAAGCCCTCTAAAAATAAGCCTCCAGATGGACCAGTCAACTGATTAACTGCAATCCGTTACTAGGATTTTCGCGACACATTAAAGAAAATGAAATATCAGAAGATTTTCTGTTCTGTGAACCGCTTGATTCGACGACAAAGGGCATTGATGCTTTTAGTCCCATTATTTTTTAAGCACCAGGTATCCGTGAGTATTACAGGCTCAATATTGGGTAAAAATTCTGGATTTGCGAAGAAATCGGTGCTGTTCATACTGCGCTTCTTTATCATACGGAAATAGGTGCTCTCTTAGGGGCGTATGCTAACCAGGGTTTTTGAATTTTGGGAAGAAATTACGTGCAGTTTCTTATTAACTAAAATTGTGATTTAATGGAAGCTTTTTTGGAAATAGAAATGCATTGCTTCGGCTAGCCTAATTGTCAGATATAGTTTTTAACTACATTGTTCAAGTAAGCAATTCAATGCGAGTACTTGGCAAGAACACAATAATAGCTAGTGAAACATTAGCTGCTTTTATTGAAAAATTAAAACTTTGGAAGCAAGCGGTGAATGGGAATTTCGCAAACTTTCCTTAGCTGGATTCTATAATGCACCTCCAGCAACCCAGCGAATCATTTGATGGACACTTTTCCATGGGAAATATTAGCAAAATAAATAGATGGATACTCGATCCATTTTTGTTTGATCCAAATTTAATTGGCGATAACGATTTTTAAAAGAAAATCTTATCGAAATACGAGTTAATGCTCGTAGGGAAATGGAATAAGAAAAGGTTAACAACCTCTCTAGAAGAAGTCTTCGGCTAGATGTGGAGCCTTTACTTCTGTAAATCTCATATCCACTCCCGGCGTGAAATCGAAGCGTGAAAGTTTTCATCTCGCAGATATTAAGTAGAGCTCTTCGTAGCATGAAAAGCAGAGTTGTTCGTTGATACATGGTAAGCAATTATGTAGCATAATACTAAGTATTTGCGGCAGAACAAAATCAAAGTAAATATTATAATCTCATAAATGTAAAATAAAAGTTCTAATAAAAATTTATGTTCACAGTGGGGGTCAACGCTTACTTTCTAGCATAGTGTATTGCAGCTATACGTGCAGCATGGGGGACCACAATAGTTACGTGACATGAGATAGTCGGAAGTTTGTTGATTGGCTGCTAGAAGAGAAAGTAAGGTATTAATGTGTACAGATTTTGTGGAAGGAAGAGGGGGTAGCTGCAGATTTCAACGTTAGATCTTAGTACATTTACCGCATAAGAGTACACTCAAGACCATTTCGTAGGAATAAAAATATTGGAAATTATTTGGTCGGACGATTATTTCTCACGACCAGGGTGTGGCGACTGAATTTTCTTCGCCCAAGTCTCCCTAAAGTGGGAAATAATAAAGGATTTTCTCCCTTCTTTCACCGTTCATTCGTCGTGTAACTCAAAATTAAGGCCGCAGTCGAAACGTCCGGATTGCATTCTCGGCGAAGCCACTGCACATTTTTTATATTTCATGCTGCGATAAAGAAAAGAATGTGATGCCTCTACAAGTTTAAAAGTTGCCACTTAATGAATTCTAAGATTTCCCTCGGATTAACTTCATACTGGTGTTGGGAATGAAGCAGCAAGACTTAGCTTCAATGCAAGATGAGTCCACGATTATATCAGTTAGAGTTAATGCGCAGGCCTTTGTCCTTTCTTCGAATCAATTATTTTGTACTTTTTTGGAAAGTGCGCTTGTTTTATATATGTAGATAAAACAGAATAAAAATTAGAACAGCTACGTTGAAATTTATGCAATGTTATTGGCAATACGCAAGAATTACTGATGCGGACCTGACGTACAGCAAAATCCTACATATAACTTTTCCCAAAACGTCTAAACATTTTACTTAAGTTATTAGTACCCTAAATTTTGGCTGCAAAGATTAGTACATATTGAATATATTACACTTTTATATCCTATATTTGGCACTTGTAAGGTTATTTTCTCCCTCCTTCAGCATGCCTTCGTGGTGTAAAGGTCTGCGCTTATTCTAGAAGTCCAGTTTCTAGACCCGGCAATGGAACTTCACATTTTCCACATTTCCTACTTCAAAATAACCTAATGCTCTACACACTAAAAATTACTTTAATAAGAATATAAATACAGGACATAAATGTGAGTTCTATAGTGACACTAAAGTTATCAGGACTGGTATTTCTTTTTATCTGTTTGGCGAACATAACGTGTCCTGGCTGGACAGTGAGTTGACTGCAAACAATGTCCTATGGAGTAGCAAAGACGACAAGATGAGAAAGCTTAAAATTAGTCTTTTTTTTTCACGTTTCACACTCGCTCCCGCACTCTGGGATATGAAGACCAACCATTTGCGGTCTTACGTAAAAATACAAGACTACTAACTAACTAAAATTTAAATAAGAGCTAACTTTTAATATTTTACACAGATGACTAAGACTAAGACTGGCCTTTTAAATTACTACGTCTGTAGTACGCAAACTGCTAAAAACTACAATACGTCTTTAGCTTTCAAGAGGATAAAAACCTCTAGCCTTAAACGCAGACAGTAACTGATGTCAAGCTCACGTGAAGACTCGTGGCAAGATGGTTCACTTTCTCTCCGTCTGCTACGCTCTTGGCAAAAAGCCACAACTTAAATACTTAAGCATTAGCAAGTACATTTCGCATAAACATACTCACGCGTTAATTTTGGCCGGGAGTGGAAAATAAGAGAGGATAGTAAAGTTTTGAAATAAAATAAACGTTAGTCAAACTTAAGATCCTTATATACTTCTCGCCAGAGTTAATAAGTTTGAAACTAAGGTCTGAATGACCTTGTTGAAAACTTTTAGTTCTAAATTCTTAAGAGAGGTCAAAAACTCCTCACTAAACTCCTCACTAAAACTCCTCACTAAAACTTACAAAAACTCCTCACTAAAACTATCTAACCTAGAAATGATGTAAAAAGCAGTTTTACAACATTTTCTCCCGGAACAATTATTCTTAACTGTACCAGTACCCAAAAACACGAATTTCTTGTCTCTTATTGGTTCCTTCCAGACCTAGTTTAATAAATTTGTCAAACAATTTAAATGCCACGTAACATGACCATGCATATTTTGTTTCGTTTAAAACGTCATTCTTATTTCATTCATACCATTATTTAATTATCTCCCCGTGTTCTCTGACATGTGTTGTAAAGAGAGTAACACCAAACACAGGCGTGTGTATGTACAAGTGTTCACCACTACCGCCTACAATCAAAACACTAACGTGTTAAAATTCAACATAGCAAGACCTCAGAACACACCTTACATTCATCTCTGAGCCCTAAGGTACTATTCTGAAATAAGTGGCTAACTCTGCAGTGCAACGTCAGAGAGCCTAACTACCTTCATTCATTCCAAATTTAGCACATATTCACAATGCGTAACGCTTTTTTTTCAGTCATACCATTAAATTTTGAAATTTGGCATTTATAAAATATTTCCACTTTTAACATATCACAATACTTCCTAAATCTCAACGGAACAGTTCACATGTATATAAGAACAAATTAACATGCCATTAATTCTACACATTTAAAAACATACAGTTAACTTTCTCCTATTGAAAGCAAATGCTGTTTCTTTTACATTTAACAATTACATTTCACAAGTCCTTCAGACTACAATGTCTTTTCTTAACAGAATCTTTTAAATAAAGTTTTATAGAATATTTTAAAAATATTCTTACGGTATTTTTCTTATACAGTTACAAAATCTTTTACAATACTCCAGTATTTACACTTTACTATTATACAATAATTTTAGATTACTCGCGAGTAGTTGAAAGACATAATAACAAATAGGTAAAACGCATTTCTCCCCTTTTTGGAGATAAAGGTAGACCTCACATGAGGTAAAACTTCTCCTTAAATTCTGGTACTTGCAGTAAGAACGAAAAATTAACTTAAAGTTTCAAAGTAACATAAAGTTTTACTTATCTTTGTGTTATTCAGCCATGCGTCTTCCCGTCCATTGTTGAAACGTTGCGAAGACAAGAAACGTTGGGTTCAATCGACGTCTGACTCGGGGCTGAACATCACGGTCTTTATCTGGCCAATTTTTTTGGTACGTGTTCCTTGACCCTTGAAGACCTTCTTCATTTTCCTCCGATTGTTGTTAAGGTCGCTTGGTGGTCAGTATCCTTGAAAGCGTCGGGGCATTTCTAGTCGGTTGTTGCCGAGTTTCGGCTGTTCGCTGTTCGAATTTTTGTTGTACCCTTGAATCTGTAGCTGGATTTCCCGAGTCAATTCGCGGACACTTGATGAGTAGGATCCTTTCTGATGGTTCGCTATTTTTCTCGCAGGTGCTATGATTGCGGTCATTTCTTCTCGCTTTCTTCGTAATATTAGAATTTCCGTCTTCCTCCTGCTGGAGCCGCTCGTGCCCTCTCTTTTCTGGTCCGCAGAATGTCTTCCTTTCCTTGTTACCTCCGGTCTTCCATCCGGGGGGGTTCCTTTTTTGTTCGTATCTTGACTCTGGTGGTCGCTGCTGTTATGCCATATCTTGAGATGGTGCTCTTGAAAGATTTTCATTTAATAGCAACTGTAAAACGGCTTGATTCGGTCGATATTTGCCGCAAATGTTTCACCATTCTTGGCTTTTAAGACTACTACAAAGTGGGTTACGTTTTCCATACCGTATGGCTCTTCAAACTGTGGACAAAATTTTGCTACTTTGTCTTCCGCCACTGAAGCAAGTGAATGCTGCAGCTTAAGTATTTCATCCCCTACATTATATGTTACTTCCAGTCTTTTCATATCATAGTAAAGTTTTTGTTTTCTCTGTTATACTTCAGTGTTTTCCTTTTGCCTCCTTAATTAACTTTTGTATATCCGCCATTTGAAATTCAGGGGCCCTTTTTTGATCATAAAACAATTTGTCCAATGGGGTTATAATCTTCCTGCCTAAGAATAACTCAGCAGGAGTTTTGCTCGTCGTGTCGTGTTTGGCGTTCCTAAGAGCGAAAGCTAATTCATTGACATAGTTACTCCAGCTTTTATGAAAACTTTTTAACATAACGACGAATAATTTTAACTATGTGTCTGTTGGTCCGTTCCGCTATATTTGATTCCGGCTGATACGGGACCACTTTTAAATGATATATGCCCAGTTTTTGACACATGTCTTCAAAAATATTACTTATAAACTGAGGACCATTATCCGATATAACTTTTAGGGGCGCCCCGTATTTTAAAATATATTTATTTAAAATAGAATCAGTAACTAATTTCTCAGAGGCTCGTTTTAAGGGAACAAATTCGGTCCATTTACTAAAATGGTCAACCATAACAAGGAAATACTGACTTTTCGGGAAAGAGCCCAATAAATCGATGCCAATTATTTCGTTTAGAAATTCTGATTTAATGATATTTAGAAACCCGGCCGGGCGGCAATAACATAATTAGCTACCTGGCATGTTGGGCAAGACTGGACATACGCCCTTGTTAACTTTTGTAGTTCAGGAAAATAAACTGCTTCGCGTACGCATTCGATGGTTTTCCTAATGCCACCATGAGCTGCAAGGGGCGAATCGGGCAATTCCCGCAAAATATTTAATCTAAGACTAGCTGGGATAACATGTCAGTATTCATTGTTATTATTTGTAATTTTCGTATAAAATAATAGACCATCTATCAGTTGGTAATAGGCCGCCCTATTTCTTATCGCCACAATGTCTTGGTGGCTAAAGTTTTCAGGATCTCTTAAGTAATCACATCTATTTTTAAATTCCGGATCCTCGCCCAGTTCTGTATTACGGGCTCACGGGAATGTATCATATGGGATGTGAGCATTGCCACGTTAACACTATTCCCTTCTTCATCTAGCTTGATTCTTCACAGGGCATCTGCTACGACATTTTCCTTCCCAGGCGTGTGTATAATTATCAAATTATATTCTTCTAATTTAAGTGCCCATCTTATTAGTCTTGGCGACAGATTCTTTCTGAATATAATCTAGCGACCGCCGCACGATCAGAGTAGACCGTTACTGAGAACTTCCAAAATAGACTCGGAATTTTTGTGCCGCTAACCGAACCGCAAGTGCTTCCCTCTCTGTCGCTGAAAAATTTCTTTGAGTATCATTTAAAGTACGACTAAAGAATGCCACGGCTTGCCCATTTTAGGAAAGAACTGCCCCTACGACATAATCCGAGGCATCGGCCGCGATTTCTAAATTTTTATCATCTTCGGGAAATTTCAAAACAGGGGCTTGTGTTAACGCTTCTTTTAATTTTTCAAAGACGGTGTTAGCTTCGGCTATCCACGAAAATCTTGCCTTCTTTCTTTTTAACTTTAATAGCGCTTCGGCAATGGTGGCAAAATCCTTTATAAAGGACCTATAGTATGAGCAGAGTCCTAGAAAACAAGATAATGTTTTGGGCCGTATTTGGTGGCGGATAATACAGAATTGCAATTATTTTTTGCAATTCTGAATTGCAATCATGTATCTAGTAGAAGTTATATTTGGCAAGATTTCCTCAATAATGGGTTACGGGTAAACCGGATACTTAGTAACGCTATTTAGTTTCCGGTGATCTATTGTTAAACACCACATTTTTAGGTGTGTAACCGGATAATCATTATTCTTCTTACACAAAAGAACCGGGCTAGCATAGCTGCTGGAGATGGGAGTGATGATCGTTTACGTAGCATATCTTTAATATGCCATTCTGAATTTTTTTCTTTAGACTTGTCATAGCGGTGAGCCTTGTGGCGAACTGGCTGGGAATCCCCCGGATTTATTTCATCGTTGGTCACTTTCGTAAATCCGAGAATGTCACTGAATAAAGTAGAAAATTCACTTACCATTTGGCGTAGGTTTTCTTGCTCTTCAATTTGCAGATGTTCAAGCTTCAATGTGGGGGGGGGGGTTCCGATGTCACTTCCGGCACCGGTTTCATGGTCACCTTAAGTGATGCTTAACTGAAATCAAATGTTCCTTCGGCTACTGAAAGAAAATCTACTCCCAATATTAGTCTTGTGCATGAAGATTTCTTACAATAAGGAACATAATTTTTAACCTATTCGTTCTTAATGCGGATATACAGTGGTACTTTACCTATGTATTTGCGTCTTTCCCCCTGGGCTACTATCATCCGAGATTCTATACCGATAAAAATATTTTTTAAAAAATTCTTCTGCGACAAAGCTACACTGAGCTCCTGTATCCAGGAGGGCGGTGGCTGGAATATTGCCTAGTAACACTTCAATCTTCGGAAGAACTAAATTTTCACAGCAACTGTATTGAGCTTGATGGTAGAGGGATTTTCTTGGCCTTCGGATTTCCTCACCCTCCCGTCAGCGGAAATCCGTTTCAGTTTAAATCTTCTTTCTTCTCTTCCGGGCCTTTCCGCTGGCCTTGAAATTTTTGGTCTGGCTTATATTTGAACTGTCGACGTTTTGAATATTCAGGTTTCTTTGACCACTGATTCAACTTGCTTCCGTAGCCGTGCTTGGTTCTGCGGCGGCCTTGGCGCACCAAATTGGCTTCGTTTCTTGTACTAGCATCTTCTTTCAATGTCCACCGTTCTTCTGCTTTCAAATTGGATTGCGAGCTCAAATAACTTTTCCAAAGTCGTCGGATTCCTTAATTCGATAAAGTCTTGTACCTGGGAAAGTAACTTAGGCAAAATTACTCGTATGATTTCAGGATCCGGCCGGCTTCCATAGAGAAGTTTAAATAATTGTATTTTTCTTAAAATGAAGCTTGAGAGGTCCTCAATTCTTTGCTGGTATGTGCTGAAGAGTTCCGCTTCTAATTTCGTACGATTTCTTACTACTGGGAAGGCCTTTACTAAGGAGGTCTTGAAATTTTCGTAAGTATAGGTAGGACTTCCCGGTTGGCCCAAGAGATTTTTTCCGATGCACTTGAACCAACTCAATGCTTGTCGGTTTGGAATCTAGTAGCGAAAGTCACTTTTTGGAACTCAAGGACTGGATACAACATAAAATGGTCATCTAATTTTTCCAAAAAGTTATTCACCGGTGAATTCCCATCGAAGCTCGCTGCTAGCTTCATTAATGCTCGCATCGTCTGGACTATGTACCCAAATCCTTCTAGGGTGGCAGCTGGCATTTCTGAATTTTGAGCCGATACCACGGGTTCAACAACTTCCTCTTGAAAGTCGGCCATGGAACTTCTCCTTCGGGCACCACTATAAAGACTGGTATTTCTTTTTATCTGTTTGGAGAACATAACGTATCCTGAATGGACAGTGAGTTGATTGCAAACTATGTCCTATGGACTAGCAAAGACGACAAGATGAGAAGGGTTAAAATTACCCTTTATTTTTTTTTACATTTCACAGTCGCTCCCGCACTCCGGGATACAAAGACCAACCACTTGTGGTTTTAACATAAAAATATACGACTAGAAACTATCTAAAATTTAAATAAAAGTTAGCTTTTAATATTTTACACAGATGACTAACACTAAGACAGGGCTTTTAAATTACTACGTCAGGTAGTACGTAAACTGAGGGAAACTACTATACGTCTTGAGCTTTCAAGAGGATTAAAACCCTCTGGCCTTAAAGGCAGACAGTAACTGATGTCAAGCTCACGTGAAGACTCGTGGCAAGATGGTTTACTTTCTCTCCGTCCACTACGCTCTTGACAAAAAGCCACAACTTAAATACTTAAGCGTTAGCAAGTACTATTTGCATAAACATACTCACGCGTTAATTCTGGCCGGAAGTGGAAAATAAGAGATGATAGTAAAGTTTTAAAATAAAATAACCGTTAGACAAACTTAAGATCCTTACAAAGTAAGCTAAAAACAGTTAATATTAAGAATATTATAAAGAAAGCAAACTACATTTATAACATATTATATACACACACATATATATAGATAGATAGGTAGGTAGGTGACGAAAGACGGGACGTCTGATGGCTACCAGAGATAAACAGGCATGTATCCCTCGCCTTCCACTATCTAGTGGCAAGAGCTGCCTGGGGCCACAAGCGGCAACACCGTGAGCCGAGAGCGCAAAAGGAGTTTACATGTCCAAACAGGGGTGATTTATTGACATTAAGTTGCGAGGCTTGTGGGACAAATTTACTGATGAGAGACTCAGAGCTAAGCACAAATTACACTGCTGGCCACCGTAAATGCAACACCCTAAAGGAAGCATGCAAATAACATGAAATTTACAACATGCATTAGCGGAGGTGAGATATGCAAATGATTAGTATTTCAGCGCGAACGCACATCACGCGCGCCTGTGGCGCCACTTCAAAGCGCTATTTAAGGCTTAGAGTTTTCGACGATTTCAAGTTCGGCAATTTTTCTTGTGGTTTTTTCAATAAAACGATCAATTTACCTCGTAGTAGACAGCGGTCATCGCTTGATCAAGTATCCGAGTTCGACAGAGGAAGGATAGTGGCCTACCGAGAGTGTGAATGATCTTTCAGGGAAATCGGTGGTCGTGTTGCACGAAACTAATCAACTGTAATGCGGATATGTGAGCGTTCGATGCAGGAGGGTACGACGGACGGACGTGTTCGATCGCATCCACCTCAGTGCACTACTTCACGTGATGACAGGAACATTGTCCGCATGGCAGTGACGGATCGCTCAGTCACATCACGAACCATAGCACAACACATTCAGTCTGTAGTGCATCATCCAGTGTCTGCGCGTACCATCTGACGCCGTTTACAGCAAAGTAGTCTGTCCGCAAGACGTCCATTGCTTCGTCTACCCTTGATGCAGAAACACAGACGTCTCTGCCGCCAATGGTGCGATGAAAGAAGGATGGTGACAGCAGAATGGAATGAAATTGTCTTTGCTGACGAGTCACGCTTCTGTTTTTAACACCACAATGGCCGGATTCGAGTCTGGAGACACCGTGGAGAGAGAATGCTGAACAGCTGCGTTATTCACCGCCACACAGGTCTTGCAAAGGGTATTATGGTATGACGTGGTATTGGATATCACTCTGGCACTCCTCTAGTACGCATTGCTGGTGCTTTAAACAGCTGGCGTTACATCTCCTCGGTGTTGGAGCCAGTTGTCCTTCCTTACCTTCAGGTATTGCCCACAGCCATATTTCAACAGGATAATGCGCGACCACACGTGGCACGCATTGTCCAAGGGTTCTTCGTCAATCGCCGGATTCAATTGCTTCCCTGGCCGGCTCGCTCTCCGGATCTTTCGCCTATAGAAAACATGTGGTCCATGGTTGCTGAACGATTGACCCAGATTACATCCCAAGCTGCCACACCAGATCAACTTTGGCAACGTGTGGAAGCTGCTTGGCCTGCTGTACTCCAAGAACACACCCAAAGTCTCTTTGAATCAATGCCGAGACGTGTGGCAGCAGTGATCTCCAACAATGGCGGCTACTCTGGCTACTGATTCTGGAAGGAACCATACTTCACAGAAGTCTAAATTTAATCATTTGATACTTGGTCAACATGTTATCTACTAAATAAATTTTGTTGTGAAATCTCTTGTCTTTCTTGGTGCTGCAATTTGAGTGGCCAGCAGTGTATATTGAAAACGCACAAGAACACAGAAATATACAGGAAAACACATAAAATACACAAAGATGAACTTAATTAGCACTGAAAACTTAAGACACATAAAACACACTTAAAACACATAAATACACATATACCACATGTTAGGTACATACTAGGCCGCAATGACCACATATTAAATACATTGTGGGGTGTGTTTACAGACGAGGGGCCATGGTGTGGTATTAAAATGCGATTTGCTAAGCATTGATACGGGGGTACGCGGAGAGGTTCTGGCAAATACATACATTTCTGGAGCGCATAGGTTGCTGAGTGTGTGAGGCGAAGAGCGCGGTGGTATGTTCTCAGCACAGAGTGACAGCACATTGTAATGCTGACTTCTGTTACTGGCGAACGTTGCGAGATTTATGCAGGGTCGCATATATCTTGGCCCGTAGCTGCTAGCTGATCAATGACCTTGCAGATTTGTTTTTAATAATGAACCGTTGAAAAGCATTTGTAAGAGGAGTGGGATGCTTAATGCGGTTGTCTGCTGTGAGTCGGCAAGTGTAGATGTAGTGTTCTGGTGATCCAAGCTGGCCGCACACGCAAGCATTTGTAGTGGAGATGTTATGCCTATAATAATAGGCTGGATAAGGGTCATGGGCCGTTATGAGCCGGGTGAGTTGAAGTATGACTATGTCGTAATAGGGATACTTTTGGTAGGAAATTGTAGATGCGCCGTCCGGTGTCACACGCGTTCCATTCCTCTTGCCTTTTTTTGAGTAGGTCTTCTTTGAGGGGCCTCTTTAGGTTCGATGATGGTGTATGGATACGGATCTGCGGACTTCGGAACTGGTAGCAGCTTCTTTGGCCAAGGTGTCTGCTATCTCGTTTCCAGCATGTGCCTTGACCCAGATGAGGTGGATGCATTGCTGGTGGTTGGCGAAGAGTCGCTTTTGGATTTCGGAGATAATTGAGGAGGTAGGTCTTAAGTTTTGAATTGCCAGGAGTGAAGATTGGCTGTCTGTACAGACGCATGCTTGGTGGTAGCTGTTATTTAGAATGTCATTGGTGGCGTTGAGGATGGCCGAGGCTTCTGCCTGGAATACACTATTGAAGTCCCGCCGTGCTGCCTTCTATCTGGCATGTTCATCATTTTGAAGGTAGCAAATGTAGGCGCTTCCAACTCCGTCTTCAGTCTTGGATCCAAAAGTATAGTAGACATGTGTAGCGATGGGAATACTAGGAGGGCTATTGTTGTCTATGGTGATGCGAACGTTTGTGCCTGGGTGTAGGCGTTGAGTGGAGCGAGAGTTTTTATATAAGGTCGGACTGTGGTTTGTATCGTAGAGTGCGGCGTCTTTGTGCAGTTGCAGAAATCAGATTATTGTAACTTCTTGCTAGGCTCTAAAGTATAGTGGTGATGTGTCTGCAAGGATAATGGGCGCAGACGTGGCTGTAGTGCGAAAGCCTTTGCACATCATTAGGGTGAAAGGTCTTTGAATGATCTGTAGTTGTTTAAGTTTCCGGCTTTGCATCTGCGTAGCCCATATTGCGACAGCGTAGAGGACTATGGGTTCAATCACTGTGCTGTATAAAATATTGTTAATGTATGGGTTTTGTTCCCAATTTATACCTTGGAATTAACGGGCCTTGTGCGCAATGTCTTGTGTCTTAGTTTTTATTCGTTGTAGATGCGGGACCTATGTAAGGCCTTTGTCCCATGTTAAGCCTAAATACTTAAGCTGTTTGACGACTTTTAGATTTTTCTGTTGGAGTTTGATGTATGGATTTCTGCTTGAGTTGGTTCCTGGCTTAGGAATGATTAGAGCGGTTGATCTGGCAGCCGGGATATTTAATTTGAGTTCTTGGCAGACGGAGCTGAAATTTTGTAATATTTGAGTGCCTCTGAGCTCCAACTCGTTTATGTTGAGACCCTGGATTAGGAAGGCAAAGTCGTCCTCGTAGACAACGAGTTGTGTGTGCTGTGGCCAGTTGGTGGAGATAATGCTGTTGAAAGTTAGATTCCAGATCACTGGGCCGGCACAGGATCCTTGCAGACATCCTCTCATCTGCTGTTTGATGTTTGTCCCGTTTGTTCTGCGGGACCAGGAGGATCGATCCTGGAGGTAACTCTCAAATATGCCATAGATGTTACGGGGGCATCGAAAGCTTGCTTAATGGCCAGCCACCAGAGGGTGTCAGAGGCGCTCTGGAGATCAATTGAGATAAAGGCCGTGAGAAGCTGTTGTTCTTAGTTGTGGTGGATTATCCGTTGAACTTCCTCCAGAACATGCAGTGTGGAGAGGCCAGAGCGAAAGCCAAACTGCCTGCTGCTTAGGATGCGGTTGTCTTGCAGATGAAATTCGAATCTTTGTAATATTAATTTCTACAAGTTACTATTAATTTTTCGTAGACTAAAGGCGGTATCAGGCAGATCGCTCGGATAGAGCCTGGACTTGAGATCTTTGTTCGTTTTAGTGAAGAAGACTACATGACCAGCTTTAAAGGTGATTGGGAAGAGCTAATGTTTCAGGAGGCTCTTGAAAAAGTGCAGAAAGAAGATGGAATGTGACTTAAAGGCGACCCTCAGAATGTTGTAATTTGTGTGATTTCTTGTCTGGTGAAGGCAATGTCATCGTAGGTCATCAGTGCTGCGTGCTGGTTTCTAAGAAGCTTTTGTTCTGGTGAATCATCAGCTGGGTTGTCTGATGGAAAGATGGTGCTCAAAATAATTGCAACAGTGTATGAGGAAAGACTGGTATTAGAGCTGGCTGTTTGTGTAAGTAGATTTGGTAGGGCCGAAAAACTTTGTTTGTTGACATTTTGTGGAGAATTCCGAAGGGATCAAACTTCTCGCTACAGAATTTCTTCCAGGCGGTAGTTTTGGCAGTAGTTATGCTTCGTTTGTATGTAGCTCTCTCTTTTCTGAACTGTGTTAGGAAGTAAGCGCGTTCCTCTAGGGTGTCTGCTTTGGGGTGGTGGCATCTTAGTGCGCGGCATTTTCGGCGTTGCTGGCGAAGGTCCTTCGACCACCATGAAAGGCCTTGGATTGTCTTGGCTGTGCGGATGGGGAGAGTAATGTCACAGCATTTTTGTAGCTCTTGAGGTAGATGGTTTGTGTACTGGTTGTGGTCTGCGGCGTTATGGCAGCTTTGTAGTGATGGAAGTTCTCTGGTTAGGTCGTGGAGTTGCCTTTTCAGTTAGTTCATTTTTGCTTTCGGCAGTCGGTAGCGTTTATGTATTGGGATGATGGTGCTAGTACTGACACTGAAGTGGATGTATTAATGATCCGAGAGGCTAGGATTGTCTGACACCTCCCAGTTCTGCAATAAAAGGCTGGCGTTGTTACTGTTAAGGATCAAGTCTGGCCATCTGGTTGTTGTCAAACGTAGGGGGGCATCTATGGAGTGGTGAAGGTGGAGATTGTTGACGGCTATGTAGTCTTCTAGTTCTTGAACTTTCCTGTTGCTGTCACCATAGCCCCAGATTGTGTGATGGGCATTAAAGTCGCCGCTAAAGATGGTCGGAACGGAAGGGCATTTGAGACGAATTCTGTCCATTACGGCCGTTGCTTCCATGATGGTGTCTGCGAGGAGGAGTAGATGGAATTGAGGATGAGAGTCATGTCTAGCGTTTCGAGGAGAATTGCGACGCAGTCTCTTTCCGTTGTTACCATTACGGGAATCCAAATCGGGTTGAGTATTATGATGGCTGCTTGTGGGGCTCGGGTGTTTTTGTTTCTGGTCGCTTGGATTGTTCTCCAGTAAAGCAGGGAGGAAGCTACTTGGCCGTTCTTGCGGTAAGGCTTCTGAATGAGAAGAATGTCGGTACCGTTTTGGAAGGCATGTGCTGTGGCTTCTGAGGCTGCAGCCTCTGGTGTTGAAAGTTTATTTTAATGTACTTGAGGAGGCTGTCTGGAGTTGTGACTGTTAGGTTGCATATATATCTGGTGCGAAGTGAGTTGTCGGTGGGTTGGTTCAGGCTGTGGAGCTGTGAAGTGGGAAATTATAACCTTGTGCAGAGTTCGGGTAAGACTGACTGGTTGGGGCGTCGTAGTGTTAGTAGTTGGTACTGCTTCGAATCCTCTCGATGTACCTCTGGTAGGTGGGACAGATGTGCTTCTGGTAGGTGGGGTTGCACGCTGGGTGTCCGCAAGGGATTGTGCCTCTTGTCTTATGATGGAAATCTGCGCAGTTGATGCATGTTGGATGGATTGTTGTGCAGTCTTTGACATTATGTGCGCCCGAGCAGAAGGCGCAGTATTTCTTGTTGTGGTAATCTTGTTATAGGTGGCCGAACTCTTGGGATCTGTAACAACGTTTGGTACTGAAGTGTTCTGTGATCCTGTGCACATGCCATCCGATGTAGATGCGGCCAGTTTGCATAATTTGTCTGAAGACAGGGGGTAGGCATTCGAAGATTCACTTGACATTATTGTTCTTGTCCTTAATTAGACGTAATAGTTTGATCGCTGATTTGTTAAGGCTGGATTCCGATTCGATGATGCTGGCGAGTTCTTCTTTCTACAGGGAGGTTGGGATATTGTGTATGGCTCTGCGCCGGGATCTTGTAGCAGGAGACTTGAGACGAGCTGTTTGGCTTTGTCGCTTTGAAGTGTTTGGAGAGGTCTGCTTGGGTGGCACACTCGACAGCGATGCCTCCGTTCTGTATGTGCCGGATCTTGTGCACCTTGATGCCAATCTGCGGAATGGGAAATCCTGCGAGTTTCTGTCGTAGTGTATTCCTTGTGATTTGCTCTTGTGGGTAGATGAGCAGAGTAGGAGAGGGTTGAAGTGCGTGAGTCAGAGCCTGTGCGTAAGTTGGATGACAAGCCGTTGTTGGAGCCCTCTGTTTTGTTTGGTGCTGGCCGATTCAAAGTCCGTAGTATTCGTTGCTGGAGAAGGGGAGGGGACGTGATCCGTGTTGATCGCGCAGACTTTTGTTGTTTTTATATTGGGGCCGCTTAGAACTAAGGTCTTGAGCGCTTGCAGAAACCGCAAAATAGGTTCTCTTAAGTCAGTTGGCAGTAGATACCTGCCGCTTCGTTTAGATGTTTCCATTTCAAGGCACTCCTCGTGCAGGGCAGAGACTTTATCTTCGTAGGAGACAGAGGTGGAGTCTAGGATTGCGTCCAAGTTGAGTTTGCTGACGTAGTATGAGACATCAGTATTTGGCATTTTGTGAAGGTGCCCGACGCGCTGCAAGGATCAAGCTTACAGTCACTAAATGTGATAAGCACTCTAGAACGTTGCCGGAGAGGTAGAGTCACTAGAGTTGCGCACAATCTATTGCACGCGCTGTTGCTGAGAAGTGACAGTAAAGGCGCTATATTGTCACTAAAATAGGTAGTCACTAAGTCGCAAAGTCGCAGAGACGCTGAATCATTGATTGGCAGTTACTGAAGAGTTACTATATAGTTGAAAGTTACTAGGTCACAGAGTACTAGTTGGCAGTCGCTAAAGAGTTACAGATGGTTGATGTGTGTGGTAAGTTGCGTGCTCATAGATTGCGGGTGTTCGGATGATGTGATACAGGAATACAAGTAAGATCAATAAATTGCAGGTAATCAATTAAATGCAGGTAATCAGTTAAATACAGGTGTGCATATTAAATCAATCATGCAACGATAAGAACAATGAATAATAAACCGTATAAAGTTTAAATCAAATATGAAAAACAGGAAATGGATTAATTCATAAGAATCAAATATGATAAAATTTATCAGATTAGAGTCGATTGGGATGTATTGTTTACTTTAATTTCTAGTGCGTTCAGTAAATTAATATTAGAGACACACGTAATCATACAAGTAATTAGTCAGTTAGTAACGGTAGTTAAAGATTACACAGAAATGCATATTTCATGAAAATGGCGTTTGCACCATTAATCCAATCAAAATAAACACTATTTATGCAAAAATAAGTAGGATATACAAGGCACTAAATTACAAAACTTAATGTCTCATTATGTATAATTACTAACACCTACAACTACATTAATAATAATAATAACTATAAAAAGGAGACATTTTTGCCAGTTATGTAAAAATTGCGCTAGACTTTCATCTGTTCCGGTCATCATGGTAATCCAATACGTATGGCACTATCATTGAAGCAAAACACACTATGCACAAAAATACACTATTTTCAGAGGCCGTATATGTCACTGAGATGCACTAGCGATTTTGAACACTAATTATTGAATCGCTTATCACTACGGCACTTTAATTGCTCGCACAGACATTGATCACGTAGTCAGAGTTCGTAAACAGACGTTAGGAAGTAATGAAATTCACTTGCGATGTATAACGTTCACAGCAAACACTTATCGCGGAATATCGTAAGTCCGATAAATTAGTGATGAAGATAAAAACTTTTGCTCTAATTATCCAAATTTCTCCGAATTTGGAAACTTATGCCGCTCTCTAGTTGTTAAGAACAATGGTGATGGAACTGTAGTCTTCAGGTGAATATTTTCGGAATAATCACAGGAGAAACAAAAGTCCACTTGCTATTGTTCGCTCTTTGTAGGTAAGTTAGGCGCCCTTGCTATTGTGCAGCGGGCATCCGGGAGCGAAACTGAAAGAGCAAAAAGATCAAAGGTCATGTAACGGCTAACATCTCGTGGTAATTGCGCTTAATTGGCTCTAATGAGTGAACTAATTATCTCCGGCTAACGAAGTTGGTCTTGTTTTAATCCTAAGGCGATTCTGCTTCCATCGATGTAATCCTTTCCCCGCTGCGACGTCCGACGGCTGTTTCAGAAGGCTCTAAAAATAGTCGGACAATAGCGCGTGGTGAGCAATCAGTAATAATTACTAATGAAATCGTAATTAATGAAATAAGACACTTAGCGCTATAAATTTGATATCCTCCTGATCCTTGGGATGTAAGCAATCCGGAGAAACCACTTTTGAAGTGAAGTTCGAAAAACGCCCGCAGTGATGAAACTAAGGACTTAGCGACGTAAAAAGCATGCTATTCAAGCAGCTCCAGGGAGTACTCCTGGTTATAGATAGGTAGATAGATAGATAGATAGATATGTGTGTGTAAGATAAAACAAAATACAATAGCTGCTTTAAAAAAATTGGCGACCTCAAAATTATCATTCTAAATTTGGTGCTCTCCCCTTAAATTCATCTGTTCTCCCAAATTCGAGATCTTTCCATGTTACGTAACGTTTTAATGCAGATACCTCCTGCCCAATCAAATAACCGTAAACCAAAACTTTCTCTAACTCAGATTGAAACTATCGCTTCCTTCCTTCTTCCTTTGAACTGCTGCGTTCTCTTTCATTTACGCTTTCCTGCTAGCAAAACACAACTTTTCCATACTGTTGCTTGTTTGCCTCAGATGACGTCGTACTTTAAAATGGAACTTATTGTATTCTACTGTAATTAATAAATATCTTGTGTGCAAAGGTATGATTTGATGCACGTAAAAAAATGAAGATTGTGATTCTTCAAACTCAGTTGTGCTAAATGCGTCATCATGTTTTTCCTCTCAGCCCTACCTTCAAGTCACTACGTTCTTCTCAGCCACCTACGCTGTACCAAAAGCTGTTAAAAGTTCCTGTGTCCTTCCCCTGCACTTCAAAATTATGACAGATATATATATATATATAATACTGTAAATGTTTAAAGCTTCAACCAAGGGCAGGGATGCCCCGCAGAAGGCTTTTAAGGGGAACTTGCTCGTATCCGCGTTACACAAGTGGGAACAGAAGGCTTTTAAAGGGAACTTGCTCGTATACGCGTTACACAGAGGGCAAAATCTTTCTTCTATGCAGCCAGCCCATTCACCGAGACTTGAAACTTGGACCGAACAACTAGTGTTTAGCCACCTAACTTCTCGGCTTCTGGTAGGTTCCACCAAGCTTGGTTCACCTTGTTATGTATGAAGTAAATACTTTCCTTTCGTAGGCTTTTGTAGTGGACTCGTCAGCATGGAAGTGCTCTGCACCGAAGACCCTGTTCAATTCTCGGAAAAAGTGTTATGAGTTTTCCAAATACTTTTCTCTGGAAAAACGAAATGTTAGTGCCTCTTTTTTTGTATTCATAGATACCTAAATTTTATGCTGAATGAATGAACGAATCGATATGAATAAGGTATCTGTCAAAGATTTCGCAGATGCTTAGTTAATCGATTACGGTTAAACATGCAACGGGCTATTTTCCTAACAGAGGCTACCAGTCAAAAATTAAGCTTGGAATGAATTACAGTATAGATTTAATCACTTGTAGGTGCCATGGCACCTACAGTCTTGTCTAATAAAATACAAATCTCTTCAGATAGGATGCGTGTAAGTAAAAGCAAACAACAATAATGAAATATCTGCTGTAGATCATGTATGTACATTTTCTGTTAGTAAATTATAAATACCTGTACGTATTTAAAGCACCTGTACGAATGACAGTACACGCGACTTAATCAGATTTCGGTTAATGTTATCATTCAGATATAGTTAACTAATTGCCGAAGTCCCGTCCGTTTGTATACGAAAACATGGGAAATACATCGCTTAGTGAGATCGAAAATTCGGTTAATATGATTAAAATATTATGGAATAATTTTTTTAAACTGAGAAAAAGTCACCATGTAAATTTACAGTGCAATAAAAATTGCCTAGTTGCACAGAAATGTCATCAAGTAAGGGATTACGTCACCAAACATCTTGGTTTCAATTCTAGTCAACCATTTAAAATTAAGCAAAAAAAATTTTATTTTGACGTAGATTTTTCAAGAACTCTATTAGTTTCGAGGGTATCGGACACAAGAAGCCAAAAATATGAAAAAAAAATCTACGCCAATCTAACCCATACTCATGTTTCTAGCCTGGCCTTTCGACAGGGTTCGAACCTCGGATCGAACTACCAGTGTTTAAGGACTTTATAGCTTGGCAGCTGGTGGATTCTAGTTAAGTGAATCCTATTTCAGTTTTGAAGTCTATTTTTTGTTATCGTTCAATTTTATCAATCTGTTTATCATTACCCCTAATATTCGTGGACAGACCTTGACCACATTACTTTCTATAGTTTTGCCTAAAGTAGAGTTTTTTGAACTGCATAATTTGTGCCAGAGTGTAGACATGTAATTTGGATAGATGTAATTCTATATTCAATTTTTAATGTTTTCTGTTTTAAGAATTTATATTTTCAATTTATAATTAATTAAGTTACTCTTTTCTGATGTATATAACTTTTCGAAAATGTATTTGATGCTATTGTATTAGACACTCACGTTTATAATGCAGTTTTGTTTTAACATGGTGAATTTCATTTTGATTTGAGATTCATTAACTTGTTGACATACAGGTAAAATTGTTTCACGTAAAATTTCTTTTAGTAAAAAAGAAGAAATAAGATTATATTTTATTTTTTTTATTTTTGATATTTATATTATTTCCAGAGAAATTAAGCAAATGCAATTCATGGCCGCAGCATTATTCATTAGCTAGAGATGTCTACTGCACATGCACTTCATTATCAACCTCCTCCTCACAGGGGGAAAAAAAAAAACACTCAACGCAGCGGAGGAGGCGAATTCCACGGATAAGTGTAAGTGCGTAGTTGAGAAGTTGCATATTCAGCGATCAACGCACTTAAAATGTTAAAAGATTTCTAATTCCTTATCCAGTGTAAAAGTAGGTAGATGTTGCCGTTCATGCAGCGTTTCCATGCGCCGAGTTATTAAAATATATTTATTACGTTTAGCATATTCATCAATGTTAATGGTTATCTGATTTTGTTCTAGGAAACATTATATAATGCAAGGACGAATAAACCAATGAGATACAGCGGTGCATCCTTGTTGCATCTTGCGAAAGAAACTAGTATCTGAACCATGATCTTAGCCTCTTCATTACATAAATAAGGAACATATAGTGAGAAATGTTTAAAAGTTAGGAAACGAAAGCAAGCAATCAACATTTAAATAAAAGCGTTTATCTTAATGTAATCATCATTCCGCGAGAATTATAAAAAAAAACCTGCTGTACTCTGTTATAATTAATCAAGAAGATATTATGATGCTCATCCGAAATAACGCATCTTTCATTCATACATGTTTAACGAAAAATATTTATTTTCATTTATTTTTTTTTATTTACTTTCACTGGAATGTTAAAGCAGTGTTATCAGACTGACTTTTATAAAACAAAATTTCATAAATGCGATTTGCTTTCGTTTTGACAGCGGAAAAGATTTCACCTGACTTTGAGCTTTTCTAGAAGTATTAGCTATTAAATTTATTTATATAAAAATAAAATGCAGTGCTTTCACAAAAAAATTCTGTTCGTTTAAGAACCTGTGAGGGGCGTAATACAGGGAGCGAAACATTGTGAAACAGAAGAATATTTATTAAACATAATATAAAGTAAAAAGAAAAGAAAGCGACCTCTGCGACCAAAAGTAAAATCAGTACTGGACTTCCAGGGAAACACATCGGCGCAGCTATTTGTAACATCACTAGTGAATCGTCTTCGAAGATTATAATGCCCTGCTGACAGAAATAAAGGCACAGCACATAACCATTAGATACAGCTCCCAGCCGGCATACCACCATTTTTGCGCTAACATTCAGTTAAAAATTGAATTATTTTGTCTTCAAAGCAGTTGTGTAGCTATTTATTCGCTACATTTTCTTTTGCTTTTGTAGCCAAGAAAAGTCAAAAGTAAGAAAAGTCTTTGTAGATGTTTTTGTAGCTATTGCTCAGAATTCGTAAATTTTCTGTACTTTAGCTTTCGAAGCTATAGTTACTCTTTATATGTCAGCCAGTTAAGTAGACCTTGCTTAATTTAACTTTATTCGTCTAATCTTTATTACTAACGCCTCATATATTGTATGCGTATACTATTAATGGAGAAGATATTCATGTTTGTATCCTCAGTTGTAAAACTGGAGCATAAAGAGAAGAACCTGACGAGAATCTACAACTCCACTGCAATGTTAAAGATATCTAGAAGAGAAACACGTCAATGTAAAATTTAAAATAAACTTTAAAACTAGATCTTAGACTGCATAGATTTTAAATAAAATTCTATCGATTTCAATGTCGATAAAGCGTAGGTGACTCGTCTTCAAGAGCTAAAACATTATTGTAAAAATTGGCAGGAGCATTGCGAAAGTGAATCAGTTGCCAACGTGGGTGAGATTGCTATCATGTATATATATATATATATATACCGGGTGCGTCATAAATTCGTGAAAAGTTCAAAAATTTCTAATAAAAGAAGGAATGCCCGGAAAAATTTTCTGTTTGCACCAGTATGGTCAGAAAGACACTGGATTTTTTTCCATGTAAAAACAAATGTTTCCAAAAGTAACCGACAAAGGGCGCTCACACGTCATACTTAGATGTTTTATGCAAATCAGCCTATCAATAAAACACTTGGTTTGAAACGGATCCGTCATTCTTGTATATAAATCCTCACTTTATTTTTAATTATTCTTAATACTGAATTTCATTTTATACCACCACACGATTACAATTCTTTAGTGGCAATGAGCCACCTTCTTTTTTTTACTGATCACTAGGAAGGTGACCTTCCAGGATGCCATATGTAAAGACAACTGGCAAAAAGCCCGCCCAGAGGTGAACGGAACGGAATGGATCCGTCATTCGAAGCCGGCAGCATGCTTTCTTTACCAGATCGGGCGTTGGTGGTTAAATTGTTTTACAAGAATGGTGAATCCACAACTGTTACATTGCGAAAGTTTCGCACGGAGAGAGGACTGAAGGCGCTAAAAAGCCCTAATTCGTTCAATGTGATACGGAATTTAGTACGACATTTTCAGGAAATGGGGAAATGGAGGATCGTCTACGAAGTGACAGATCACCCTTGAGAGCGCACCGTGTCTATGTGGTACAAAGTGTCATGAAAGATATGGCAGCCGAGACATCAACGGGGAGTAGCAGTGCTCCTGAAGCTGAGAGAAGAACGGAGATTTCGGAAGCGTCGATTTGACGTATTCTGCACGGAATGTAGGATCTGTATCCGTACAAAATCCAGCGACCTCATCAGTTATTACCGGCAGATACGATGCAAGACAAAAGTTTGCTACATGGGTGCTATCGCAAATGGAACGTAACCCACAATGGTTGCTGAAAGTCATGTGGACGGATGAAGCCCACTTTTCACTGCATGGTGACGTCAATACGCAAAACAGTCTTATTTGGGCGACGTCAAACCTTCGTGAGTACCAGAGCCAGCCTATGCATTCTCCTCGTGTGACTGTTTGGTGTGGTTTCACCCCGTCTTTTATTCTGAGCCCTTTCTTTTCTGAAGAACCCTGTCCTGTATCCGGCGTGAAAACCTGTAAACTCACTACAGCACGGTATCTTACGCTTTTGCGTGACCACGTTGTGCCTGTATTGTAGGAACGACATGCGTTACCTGTTGTAACCTTCATGCAGGATGGTGCCCCGCCCCACATTGCACGCAACGTCAAGACGTTCCTGTTAGAAGCTTTCACCGAAGACTGAGTGATAAGTCGTGGTTGTAAGATTCAGTGACCGTCAAGATCATCAGACTTGACCGCGGCAGATTTTTGGTTGTGGGCATACTTAAAGTCTCGTGTGTACCGGGCCTCCCCAATCACACTGATGGAACTGAAAACTGCCTTTCGAGTGACCGTCGCTGCCATCGATGGCGGAATGCTACACTCCACTGTAATGGGCGAAATGACGCTCCTCACTTGCCTATTACCTTGTGGTGGTGGTAGTGTTGACCATTTGTTACTATAAAATAAATGCACAGTGTCATGTTATTGTGATCTGTTTGATTGTCTGTTTCTGTTTGCGTGATTTGAATAAAACGTCTCAGTATGACTTGTGAGCGCCCTCTGCCGGTTACTTTTGGAAAAGATTTTTTTACATGGAAAAGAATCCAATGTCTTTTTAACCATATTGGCGCAAACAAGAAAATTTTTCCGTGCATTCCTTCTTTTATTACGAATTTTTGAACTTTGCACCTGGTACATATATGGTATATATATATATATATATATATTCGAGAATATGCTATTATTATATTCTAGAATATATATATCCAGAAAACACAGGTGCCGGGATTGCTTCAACTGACTTTTCGCAATTAAGCTTCCAAAAACGGTGCTGCCTTTAAAATCACACGACAGTTGTTCAAATACATCATCCTCGCTGCCGCAGTTCAACATGATGCAAAATCCACCATACGGAATATTGCACGTATTCTGAATAGCATCCAGAAATAATAATTTCATAACTTGCAAAGACGTTTCTGTATACCAGCATTACCTTAGATTATGGAAGTTTTTCATAAATAAGCTTAAGAGCATCCTTACTTCATAACGAAATAAGGATCTGTCAGAGACACTTGCTTACGTTGCCCACGTGACACAGTTATATGAAAACATGAAATATTTGCTCATCACTATAAATTATGACAGACACTGAATGGCATATTTGAGAAGATCTGCTCTTCTGGAATTTTAATATATAAAATGCTGTGGCTTTTATGACAACGAAATAAAGAAAAACGTTATATTAAAAAATTTGGCCATAAAAGGGGATATTAACTCTGGAGATTAAAATTATTATTCTTCCTCAAAAGTGTGCTTAATGTCTTAGCCCAAAGGCAAAAGCGCGCTGCTCAGGATTCCTAGCTCTCTTTCTGGAAGTAAGTTGAACTTTCCTTTAATGCTATTTCTTCCTCATTTGCATTCAACATCATTCTAAAAACTCGTTCTGGTAAGGAGCTGTAAGTTGAAACGAGATTATCTTGTCTCGTACTAAATTTATCTTTTAGTTTAGTGTATAAAATCATTAAAATATATTTCACAAGCTGATATGAATTAATAGCATTTTTCACGTAATAAAAAGCTTAAAAATGGCCCTAATAATACGTAATGGAATATAATTTTTAATTTATTCGAAACATCTTGAAGCATACAAAATGTTTTCTTTCAGTACTGCATTTAAAATGAAGTACATGTAACTGCTTTGCAGATTTTTTCAAACTTCTTATACGCTTTCTAAGGTAATGCTGCTAAAATCAGAGATTTAAGAATTTGACAGTTGATAAAGCAGACACGTCGCCGAGACGAGCCCGTGCAATCAGCCCAAAGTTATACAGCGTCACGACATAGTACGGACAGAGGTCCGATTTGTTTTAGTCTAATAAAAGCGCTCGTCTCCAGAGGGTAGGAGCTCTGCTGCGTGTATTAGCTCTAGAATTGACACAGTTATCCAGATAGTAAAGTACGATTAAATTAACCATAACTGATTTAATGATCCATTCGCGGTTTCGCCTTAATACGGCATGCACTTAGATATGTATGGCTTAATCTTTGAGACAAGCATATGACTACTGGCACGATCAACCAGGTAGCTTTTTTACGTTCAGAGCACTCTAATTTTTTCAAATTAAACTTGCCGATCACTCAAGACAACCGGTGAAGATCATCAAAGGAAACCGGCTGGCTATTCAGAACAGGCAGTAACCACAGGTAGGTAGGCCACCTGTCTAGAACTCAGATCCAACTACGCCATTTTTAACCGCAACAACTTTAATATACGCTATTGGAGCTGGAACTACCGCGGCTGCTGGCACCAGACTTGCCCTCAAATTGATCCTCGTTAAAAGATTTAAAGAGTACTCATTCCAATTACGGAACATCAAAAGAGTTCCGTATTGTTATTTTTCGTCACTACCTCCCCGTTCTGGGAGTGGCTAATTTACTTGTCTGCTGCTTTCCTTGGATGTGGTAGCCGTTTCTCAGGTTCCCTCTCGGGAATCGAAGTATGGGAAAAATGAATGTTTCCGTTTTCATAGAAACATCGCCCCCAGTATTAATGAAGTTAAAATTAATAAGAGCAGCATTGTTCTTCAAAGCAGGAGAACTGATAATCCTGAATTTGAAGGTACATTCTAAATGTAACCAGGTTTTTCTGAACATTTAACAAATGTGGGACAATTCGGTTTCGGCATCTGAAAAGAAAGCACATTTTTAAACATAATCTTATTTTTTCAAACAAATTAATAGGTTTAGTTTTTTTTCACCTTCACATGTTATTGTGAAACTAAACTTTCCACACATACCTCATGATTAAAAACGATTTCAATCATCTATGTGTTGATGGTAACCTTAAAGAACACTAATATGACTTCTGAGAATTTTGAATGGGCTGCCTGTCGAAGTTGTTTTTATTATGAAAAGAAGTTACAAAAAGTAAATCTAACGGCTAGTATAGTCTGAGTCAAGTCTTGTAAAATTAAATGATGCTCAGAAAATCATAATCAAAGTAAAGAGATGAACTTAAAGAAAAGTTAGGATTCGTCGTATTCTAATTAATGCAAAACTTTCATGTTTCTTTTTTTTACCCGAAATATACAAGTTTAATTTTTAGGTATTTTCAAAATGCATTAATTTGGTAGTCTTAAAAATGTACATTTTAGCCTATGTTAACTAGTTAGTACCGAGAAAATTAGGCAATATTTAAATAAATAAATAAATGCATGAATACAAACATATAAAATTTACTGAGATTATTATAACATGATAAATCAAGGGAATTAAAAATTAGTCAATAAAACCAAGCCAATTAGAGCTTAATATCAATGAAATTATATAGTGAAGAAATAAAAGTACAAATAAATACAAAAGCGAATTAAAAAAAGCAATAAAATAGATTGCTTTTCTTTTTCTAATATTTTATAAATAATTATGTGACAAAAAATTGTGCTACTTTAACCTTGTACTGTATTTGCATTATATGCGTAATTATTCTGAATGAATATTTAGTCACCATTTCTTTATCTTTCAAATGTAGGACAAATGCTGTCATTGTCAGATTACGTCATGGAATGTTATCAAATCACTTTAGTATGAAGAATGCATCAAAGCTCATTGTACCGACAAAGTAAAATGATAAGACGTGAAACTGAAAATTCTTCTTTGACTTACTTGATAACGGCTTAGGAAATAATTCATAAAGACTTTATTCTAGTTCATTATCTCTTAGGAACTCAGTATTTGATTAAACAGTTTGAATCATAAACACATTCCTGAAACTGACCATCAAGGAAAAGTAACCAAAGAACAACAAAATTCTCATACTTTACAAATTTCAAGAGTGCTTATCAGTGAAGCTAAAAATCGCGGCGTCTTTAGGCTCATTGAAATATTTGATGAAATTTTCTTAGTCTAGAAGCTAAGTGAAAGAATGGGAAATAAATAATCATCACCTGTCGGTTTCCTTCACATTTAGAAACCTAAATGAATGATAAATGAAAGCAGTTTTTAGGAACACTTGTTACGTCTCTGTTTATCTAACGATGACACTAATAAAGCATTTTCTCTCTAAAATTATTTAATTGGTTTAGTGAAAGGAGCAAAATTTCCAAATAATCTACACAATAAGCAATAAAGACCGTTAACTACCGTGGACGTTCATTTATTCGAACTCAAAGGTTCTTAGAAGAGAGTTCGAATTATCCGATGTTAGAGAAAATATAAAAGTGTATCACTGAAGAAGAAAAATCTCCTAATAAAATGTATCACCCCAGAAAATACATTATTTTTGGGAAAAACAGTAAAATGGATGTTTGGTTTTGTTCATTAAGCCTACATTTTTTAGCCAGCTTTTCGATTTGAAGTAACCATTTCAGTTTATTTCCAGAGGAAAGTTCAATCTGAGTAAATGCTTTCAGAGCTGTTATAGAGTCCATTAAGGCCTGTTCATTAGGACGCTCAATAGTCTCTTGCCTTCTCTTCTGAATTCGATAAGGTCTTTTCTTTTTCATCTTCTCGGATAGTTTTTATGTCATCGTCGCTCAGTTTTCAAGAGACTTCCAAGTCTTCATCTACCCTTACATAATCAGAAGAAGTAACATTATCAAATTTAAATTTTTTTAATTCAGGAAACGCTGTATCAGTATAGCCACATTCTTCGATATAATTGTTCTCTTCGGCGTCCCTGAATTTAGCATTTAGCATTTAGCAATTACTAGTTGTGCTTTCTTTGACAGCATCTCATGCGGCCTATAGATCATTCATAGCTGTCAGCAGAGTAATGCTGTAGTTTTCATCACAATTTAAAGAAAAAAACGATTTGTTGTTTTTTTCGATAGTTTGTTTTAAGATTCGGGTGATTCCTTGATCCATTGGTTGTAGCTTTGCAGTTGCGTTCGGCGGCTAATATTCGATCTATATGAAACTCAATTCTGGAAGGTTATTGCGGCAGGTTTCTTTATTCATAAATAAGAGAATTTTATGCTTTTCCTTCGAAAGCTGCTTACCTACACCTTTTAACCAGTTACTGAAGATATCTCATGTCATCCATGCTTTTTTACTGGATACATAATCGACTGGCAGTGTTCGAATTCCTTTAAAACAGAGTGGATTCTTGTATTTTCCAATCCCTAATAATTTAAGCTTTTCGGTCCCATCCATATTAGCACAAATTGACCAGATGTTCGAAATACCACAAAAAACTGCGTGGGAGATTTTGCGTCAACGGTTGCATTTCAAACCATACCATGTGTAGCTCCTACAACAATTAAAGCCGGAGGATTACACCCGTCGACTAGATTTTTGCGTCAAAATTGGAGGACGAAGATTTCGCCACCAAGATAATGTTCAGCAATGAAGGAACTGGCAACCTTATCTGGGAAACCTTGGTGAGTTTGTGGCTCGTTTCATATATTTTTCGTGTGTGTAGGCATAATACTTTTGAAAATATAGCCTTTTGAAAAAGAGTGAATCACTTATGCTAGCCCTGTATTCTTGCTGTACGCAAAACGACAAAGCCTCCCTTATCTTATACCCAAATATTTCATTTGAAATGCTAACAAGACTTCGAGAATTGTTATACAGATATGAGTGTGTAGAGTCATTAGGTATTTTTGAAGCACGCGCGTTGAAAAATGAGCAATGCTCACACCGGTACTCGAACCAGGGACCTGTTGAATATGCGTCGAGCGTGCTGACCACTACTCACGAAGGCATGTGAAGAGGGCGGAAGAAATACCTTATAAGTGATCCATAACAGATCTGGCTTTCCATAACAGATCAGTAGTCTAGTGAAAATGAATCATTAACTTGGTAGAGTGGATTAATAACTACAAGAATCTGTCATAAGGCATGAGGTCTTTTAACTCACTAATAGGAGGAATGGTACTTTGTTAGTAGTTTAGTTGCTTTTGTCTCAGATTAATCGCTCCTCTAATAACTAATCAACGCTATTAAGAACTAGCAAATTTTGGTTAAAACCCTGTAATTAACATGGCATTTCATGATGACCGGTATACAGTTTTAAAAACCAAATCGTAACAGATCTCGCACTACAAAATACTTGCCTTTAGAAATAAACCTATAATGCCGACTTATCGAAACTGAGTTTACTTCCGTACAACTTACCTTTAGTTACCTCTGATTTCACCTCACAAAATACGTTGTTCGAACTTCTGCAAAAAGCAACTTGCATGGAGAAAATGCGAATGTATTTTGCATATGAATTGAGATTTAAGTCATAAACTCTTTTGCACCTCTATTTCATCTGAGTGAGAGGGGGTACTCATAATG
Source organism: Stegodyphus mimosarum (assembly GCA_000611955.2). Lineage (NCBI taxonomy): Eukaryota > Metazoa > Arthropoda > Arachnida > Araneae > Eresidae > Stegodyphus > Stegodyphus mimosarum. The sequence goes on along the minus strand of KK118226.1, from coordinate 669,806 downwards.
ATCTCTCACATTCGAGCATGAGTTCCATTTAAATTGGTGATTTTGTAGTAAACAGCGGGCTCCCCAACGGCCGAGGGGTAATTTGTTAAACACTAGAGTTTGACTCGGTCTCGAATTCCGACACATAGATTGGCAGTATGAAGATTTTTCGAGTTAAAGTGGATACGAGCCAGTTTGAAGTAAAAAGGGCCTTTCCTGAAGGCATCCTTTACAAACAGCTTTTAAGTACCTTTATCTTGATCAATTAACCTGAACTAAAATAGCAACGCAGCATTTTATGAGCTTTAAAGAGGTAATCTAACTACACTGTTAAAAGAAATTAAAAGAATTTTCATATTTCCAGAAGTACTGGACAGATTTTAATAAAATTTGATGTGAACATAGGTTGATATAACGCAAACAAAATAAACGTTCAACAGTTACAATAGACACACATGTTCGTGCGTAACACTCATGGGAGTCTGAAGGTCTGAAACAGCGATTGCAGAAGACACAAAACAAATGGGTTAATAGGGAGTATGGTCCCCTCTTACAGCCGTATAGGCCTCGCAGCGTGATGTCATACTGGAGATAAGGCAGTTTATCAGTGCGTGTGTCAATTGGTCCCACTCATTCAGCAACGCTGTTTTTAGTTCCTGGATGGTTCTCGGAAAGGGTTGCGAGTTTCAGTTGCCTTCCCTAGAGCGTCCTAGACATGTTCTATAGGGTTTAGGTCTGGAGACCTGACTGGCCAATCCATCCGGCGAATATCCTCAATCTCGAGAAATTCGTCGACCAGAATAGCTCTATGTGGCCTCGCGCTTTCGTCCTGTAAGATGAACTCGGGGCCCACTGCACCCCGGAAAAGGCAAAGATAGGGTTCCAAGACCTCATCCCTATACCTCACACCAGTCACAGAGCCTCTGTCAAAGACGTGAAGAGATGTGTGGCCATCCAACATGACGCCTGCCCAAACCATAACACTGCCACTGCCATAATTGTTGGTTTCGCAGACATTGGAGGGTAGGTATCATGTCCCTGGCTCTTTCTATATGAAAGTGCGGCGAGAATCGGTGTTTAGGCTAAAACGGGACCCGTCGGTGAACAGAACGGTCGCCCATTGCTCCGTACTCCAATCACTATGTTGCCTGCACCATGCTAATCGGGCTGTCCTGGCCGTAGACGTGAGCGGAACGCACAGAGCCGGTCTTCTGGCAAACAACCCTCTCTCATTCAGTCTTTTGGAAACAGTCACCCTTGTTACACGGGTTCCTGTGACTGCATACAAGTCCCAAAAGAGTTGAGAAGCTGTAGCCCCTCTGTTACGCCTCGCTAAAATGGACAAATAGCAATCTTCTCTGGCCGCCGTGGCTCTTGGACGACCTTGCCCAGGCTTTCTCTCGGTGGATACAGTATCCTGGAACTGTTTTCATAAGTTACACATGAGGCTGGGCGTTAAATTGAACTCTCTGCATATCTGGACTTGCTATTGGCCTGCCTCTAGCCTGCCCAAAATTCGAAACCCCATTCCATCGTCTAAATGTTGGTGGTTACTCATTTTTCCTGCTCCGATGAGAATTTAACCGATTGCTGCAAGATAACACCAAGAAATTTGCCAAGGTGTGCTAGCAAAGAAAATTTGTCTTACCCTCCCCACACTTATAAAGCCTGTTTTTCTGCTGGCTCCGCCTACAAACATGTGTACGTTTAAGTATTTGCCGTACAAGATTTGCATTTTTATCAAGAAGCAGTGGTTTTTCCTTCAGTTCAGTTCTTTTCATACAATTCGATAAAATATACAAATTCGTTTAATTTATTTCACCAGTGTACTTGCGCATTACGGGAAGAGGTCCAAATGTCCAACCATACAGGATCGCGTGCGTTAATTTTGTGGAGCTAGCTTGTAGCCGACATAGAAAGAGTATTCCTTTATGTAGAATGTGATTGCAATATACCTTGTTATTTACGATCTATATGGGCATAAAAATAGTATATCAAGTATATCTTTTCAAAAGGAAATATTAACTTAAAAGATGAGGCATTCAGAAAAATTTTCTGTTAATAAAGCTGCACAAAATTTTAGATATTATTCACGTCTTTACTTTTATTCGAAGAATTTACAAAAACTTTTGATGTAAAATCTATGACCTCGTCTCTTTTAAGATGCTAGATAGATAGCAGATAGTTGGTACTTGAACTTTAATGTGGCTTGGTATCAGCGTACACTTCATAAGAAAACCTGAGTCAGCTTAGCTGCATTCGAATGCCAAGGAATAAAACTATTTACTCAGGTGAGAGTGAAAAGTGCTTCAAAAGTGATAAAACTGCGGATGGTTTTTTATTTATCGGACAAACTGATAAATCGAATAATGATATGGCTTTTATTTTGAGTGTCAAACTTGGAAAAATTAAGGCCATGATCTTAAAAAATAACAAATGTTGAAAGATGTTTTTTATTCAACCTGTCTACCCTTCCTCGCCAATACAGATAAAATTCAGAAGTACCATTGTCTATCATTAGTAACTTGAGCGATGATTATCAAAGTCCTCTTTTTATATTTCATCTGACTATAGCCTTACTATCAAGCAACACATTTTCGAATATAAATATCTAAGAACTTAGTATTACCCTCTAACATAAAATATTCTAAATGTGATAAAACTTTATATTATTTGAAACGGTACTGGTCCCTTCAACAGAAGAAATTAATTGAAAGAATATATTGCGAAAGGCATGAAAAATTGATTAAGAGTCTTAGACGGTGTTAATTGATTGTTTAATTTTTCAAAAGGTATTTCCTGAGAAAGCATAAAAGGTTATTTAAACGTTTAAACGAGTAAGAGACTTTGAGAAAATAATAAGAGAATGAAGAATACACTAGAGTTAGTAAATACTTAAGCATACCTCATGCATCTGCAGATGTCTCCAGTAGACTAGGTATGGAATTTGTGTATTTGTGTTTATCTTAAATGAAATATTTTTCTCTTCTCAACTATGGAGTTTAAAGTACAGTTAAAGCAATATAATTTGCCAATCATAAATTAAATATAAAAAAATGTCAATCATAAATTTGACAAAAGAAACGGCAGGTATTTTAACGAAACACGTGTATAAAATTCTTAACAATTTGATTTCTGATAAACGTTCTTTTCTTTTTGAACAAAGTGAATTCTCACTTCATCCTATAACAGTATGAAATGCTTGGCTCCCTAAATGACGAGTGAATTCACTTAGTGAATTATGAGGTTTATTGGCTCACGATAGTCTTCAGATCCTTAAAGAAATTACATTTGTTGCGTAGAAAAATATCTGAACTTTTCTGTTAAGAAAAGTATAAACGCAATTATATTTATTTTGGAAAAATTAGAATTATTTTAATTCTTTGGGTTAATAGTTTACTTTATTAATAATTTGTTCTCTGAATTTTCGCCCGGAAAACCAATGCTTCAATGCTATTTTTGTTCTTTAAATTTTAATCGGAAAATTCATGAAAAAGGAAAATAATTTGTATGTCAAAGAATCAGGAAGGCTAGCGAAGCGACATTTTGCTGTGCCATGCTATTTTCGAAGTACGAGAAGCAAGTGGAAAGTTCTAGAGGGTTTTTGCATTGTTCCGTTTGCCAGGGAGGCTGAACGTGAAGTACGTGAATTTACGTGAGTACGTGAGGTTCTTTCAGAGAAGGTCAGGGTTAATATGAGGTTACGCGAAAAGGTCAACAAATCTTGGCGAAAGAAGCGTCCACTGTTGGCTACTGGTTTTGACTGGCTGCGCTTGCGCGGACAGGCTGTTTTGTGCGGTTTGGAGAAAAAGTGGAAATTTACGTAAGCGACGGGGTCGAATATTGAGAATTTTCCGTGATCTTGGAGGAACTTGCATGCGCGACTTCACTTATGGGTGGACTGAGTGCAAGTACGTGAAACAAGAATGGAGCTAGCAAAAATGAAACTACCTTAGGTTTTTCGTGAAGAAATTGAATTAACTCGCGTGCGCTAATTTTGCGGAGCTAGCTTGTAACCGAGATAGGAAGAAGTATTCCTTTTTGTGGAATGTCACGTGAAGCCAGGGTTCATCTTTACTATGGTTTACCTTCATTTGTGAGCTGCGTTATTTCGATTTACTGCGGTGAACAGCCGAGTGGTGCCTCTATTCTGAGCACTTCGTCTTCTGGGTTGTTCTTGTTACCGTGAGAAGTATGGTTTGCACTGGCAAAGGAGGTTTTACCTTTTCTAGCCTGAGATGCCCGCGTACATCTGTCGGTTGCTGACCTACCAAACATCTCCCTAATTCTTGACGGATGACGCTGCAAGACCACGAGGAAGCAAGACTTCGTTTCCGATTAGAGTGAGATGTGTGCTCCCGAATATTTATGCATCGTGAGCGTGAGCTTGGTGCATCTTCTAGAACTTCGTCATCTGAGCCTCAGCTTTCCATAAGGAGAAAATACATCATTTTGACGAATGTTGTATCATGGACTGTGAGCCTCCCTGGTAGCCATTTTTATTTGTGATGACCTTCCGCACGTTCTCAAGCACCGGCCACGGACTGCGCACCTTAGTAAAATTTATACTCATGCTTAGGAGTTTAAAGTGTTTTCTTGATTCATCATAATTGTGCAGGAGCCTCAGTAATGTATAGCTGAATAATCTAATAAAAATAGGAATAGAGTATTCGCTAATTCATCTTTCGCTAACCTTCCTGATCTTAAAAATTATGAAATAAGCTAGAATATTGTATTGGGCTGAAATATCGGTATATGTAATAGACTGCACCTTATTTGGAATTTAAATTATTATTGAAGAGGATATACCTTAATAAAGTATAATGTTAACTATCAGGATGTTACAATAGAAATTTTGGGGTACCCCTGCCTTGGTTACAAATAATAAAAAAAATTTTAATACGTGTAAAATTGTGTTCATTGTTTTTTTTTTTTTGCATTTCATTAAGGAACTTTAAAGGTAACTACCTAAATAATACATCACCTTAGTCCCTAGCATGAATATATTTGGATTTAATAAATAAAAATGCTCTGTGTATTATTTGCTTACTTTAACATTTAACATTCACTATGCACGGTCCCGGGAAGGATAAATAACACAACGCGATGTCAAATTAATTACGATCATTAAAAAGAAAAATGTGTCTTTGTGAAATTGAATTAAACGTTCCTCTAAGATTAAGAAATAAAATCAGTTAATATTGTGACAGAAAACGGCACAATATTACATATCAGCTTTTGAAAACGAGGAAATTTGTGATAAACGAATAGCTCTGAAATACAGTTGAAAGAGAAACTTCATGCGCTGAAATGGCATCCGTGTATCCCCAACTTTAAAAAGCAAATATTGTCTCTTTGTGTCGGAAAGAAAATGTAAGCAAAGGAGGTTTTGAGCAATATATTTTAAATTTCTGATGACTAATGCGTCTCTTACTCGGAAATTTGAGAAAAGTAAAAAGCTGCATGAACACGCAAGAAAAGCAAAATGGTAATATTCATATAATATATATATATATATTACCTTCTTGCTGGAATTTTTCGTAATTTTAGTACCTTAATATTCTAATATTTCGTATGTTTCGTAATTTTAGTTACATTTACGTTTCGAATATTTCGTAATTTTAGTACCTTAATAATAAACCAAACAGGAGAATAATAATAAAGCACATTCAAAACGTTTAATCAACTAAAATTTTCTGTAAAATATTTTATGCAGAATGCAAAATAAAAGTTGTGAATGATTAAGAATTAAGAAGGAAAGCTTAAATCCCAACATAAAGTAATAATATACGACAGATTCAGCTACGCTCTTTCTCAAGGGCATTGAATTAACTGAATTAAACTTACGGGGTGGCTGGTCTGATATTTCAATTGTAAATTTATAAAATAATTGGATAGCTTTAAACTAAGCGCTTAAAACATAATTAATTTGATTAAATGCTGTCCCCGAATGGCTTTTTGCTTTATAATTAATGAAAAAGAAAGTGCTTACCTGAATCAGAATTATATTAGTTGTTTATATTTGGATTTATGTCTTGCTGCTTAATTATTGGCAGCTTTCATTTTTCTGTTTTTAAATTAAATTTTGCAAGTTATTTTATTTCATTAACTATTATGAATGTGTTTCATTAATATTTGATTGCTTATTTTATTCATAAGGTCTAAAAAATTTAGGAAATATTCTATGTTGAGAGATATTAAATGTTACTGCATCTGAGAAAATTAAATAATTTATTCCAGGAATTTCATGAGAACTTTTATTTTTCTTGCAAACATACACACACCATACGTAGACAAACACACACCCTCAATATGTTTTTATGTATATAACCCTCAATATATATGTATATAACCCTCAATATGTTTTTATGTACATATACATTTACCGTGTCCATTAAAGTCCTCACCCGATGTTTATTTTCGTAACCGTTGGGTCTTAGGCATATACTTTCAATTAAGAAAACATATTTTAAATTAGGCAAAAATTCATGTTTTGGCATTTTTAAATTTAAAGAAATCAATTTTGTAAAAATTACGAAATCTACTTTTTTGAACTTTCCTTCGGTTACTATATTTATAGTTAGTAAATTTTATACTCTTTCTAAAAAGTATGATGAAAACTGACCAAGATATTTGGCCCTAAGTCAGATTTTTAGTGGCTGCACACAAACTGAAGAGTGAAATGTTTGCATACGTATATAATGAAATATAAAATATCAGTTTAGAAATGTGTTTCTGGTGTTAAGAGATTAAATGATTAGCCTTTCGGTACAGATTATTGTGTGATTATTGATCGAAATATGTATATTTTCTAAATGGTGCTCTTATACACAGAATCTTTCAGAATTCTTGTACTATAAAACACTACAAAACTTACGTATTAGCTCGCAGACAACTGATAAGGGTGTTTACATTAATTACAAACATTTAAAATTTGTAATATAATGCATATTTTGTACGACTGCGAGATTCTGATTCAAGTAATCAAACTGCATGAGACTATTAGTAATATATTTTTGCACTTTGAAAGCTTATTAATTGCTTGTGAAAAATTCTTTTGGCATACCACAAAATAGTAAAATTATAAAGCTACTAAATAAATCAAATGAATATCATTGAAGGACATTTAAAGGGAAACTCGAATTATCCTAATTTATTTATAAACTGATTATTTGAGGAAATCAAAATTCTGTGCTTTACTTGGGTTGCTACGTTTATAGGATTACTGTACACTGTGCACGAAAAAAGTCACGCTGACAGTCCCCATACTTACTTTTTCTCTTTCCTGAAAAGCTATAAAGAGCATCACTTCACGTCGTGGTTGGTTAAGTTGTGGACTGCGATTCATGTTCGGGGATGACAAGTCAAGTGAAAAAGATTCTCTTGGTTTTAAAACACATCCAGCGCCTTTGCCAGATAAATTGGATTGACTTGCATACTGGGAAAAAATTAGTGTTCGTGAAGATAAGGTGCAGGCTTCGATGGATCTAAACAATTCTATGCCCATCGCATTCTATCACGATAACAAAGAAATAATCGGACATGTACTGGAGAAGGATGGGGAGGATTAAGATGAAGACATGCAAAGCAAGAAAATTGCATCTAAGGAAGTTGATGAAGAATTGCAGATTTTCTTAAGATTTCCCAAAAACTTTTTATCTGTGCAACGAACTACCATGTTGCAATGTTTGCAGATGGCATCACGAAATATGAACATCTAAGTTCTATAAATGTATACGTATTCAATTATCTGGAATCTCTCATCCGGAATCAGCGTGATCCTGCTGCTGCCGGTTAAAAATATTATATTGTATATGGGTACAGTTCAGTGAAAATTATGAGCTTTGTTGTCTACATATTGAAGTATCTGTAGAATTTAGCCAATGGTGCTTTAAGCTGAGTTGCTCGGAGTCAGAGATGCAGAAGTCTAATGTGTAAAATAGAACGGACGTCGTCTGTGTATGTCATGTCACCATGCTTACGTACACTTTTCTCTGGCAGTCTTCTCCAAGGTCGAGGCTGTTCCTTTGTGAAAGATTTGAAATTAGACATCATATATCATCACTTGAGTGATATGTTTTTTCTTCTGTAGGGAATAAAAAAATACTGCTGTCTTCCTTCATAATTATTTGAAAGCTAATTTAAAATGAAATTCTTTTTCCTGTCGTCTGCTAGGTAAAGATCCGACTGAAAATCGTTAAAGAAGTGTCAGGAAAATCTCATTTCAAAAATAAGTAAATAAACAAACAAGATGTGTTGTTGTAATCCAGCTACTTTCTGGAGCTGTAAAGATAGTCAGACAAATTACTGTCTCGTCTTAAACTTCCAAGTAAAGCAACTCAGTAAATTTAAAATTTTTTTAAACTTTTTTGTTTAATCGTCTTCCTAACGGCTACATATCCTGTGCAATAACAAGAAAAACATTCCACATTTTAGAGGAATACAAAAGCAAATGCAAACTAACATTAAACAGACTACAGTGTTCTCTTGCAAGCTTTGTTTCACGGCTGCGATTTTTCACGAGCAGTTATGGCAAACAAAGCTAAAGTCGATTTAAGTCATCCAGTTTCAGGGAGAATGACTAGCATGAGGTTCAGCGATAGCTGTCAGAAGCTCTTTCTCGAACTAAAGGATTTAATGCTTCAACACATTGCATCTTGGTGGGAGTTGACGAATGTAGAAATGGAGGCATACTCAAAATAATAAGATAACTGGTTAATTTACTTAAAATCTACGTATTTAAAATATTATCTCTGTTTAGAGGAGCAAAATTTGTAAGTTTATTAATTAATATTAAGGAAAGAATATTAAAATAAACATAAAAAATTTTCTTGATCTGTCATAATTGAAAGAATGCTTTGATTATCTTAATATTTTAAATAATGTTTTAACCAAACTTTCATTCATTTAATTATCTTAATTAATTAATTAATTTGATTTATTTAATTTATTTTTAATTAAACTTAGTTTGAAAAGATTTCAGTTAACTTTGTTTTTAGAAAAGACTGCGTAAATATTATATATGATTTAAATAAAATCTAAAAAGTAATTAATTTCTTAAATTATAACAAACATAAGTTTCTTTTTTCCTATTATTTCTTAGAATTACGTTATAGATTTCTATATAAATCCCAAAGAATATAACGATTTTTCAGCTTGCATTTCTGAAACCATTTTTATTACGTTATGTGATCCATATTTCGAATTGACTAATTTAAATGCCCTTGCAATGAATTTCTGTTTATTGAAATGGAAATTTGTTTTGCATAATTTGCTTCATAATTCTAATAAAAATTTCATGTTCCTTTTTTGGAGGGGATTATGTATAGAAAATAATTTTATAAGTTTTATTATTTTATTTAGAAATCTACTATGTCTTCCAGTTTTTGTTTATGTACCAGTTGGAAGATATCCGAAAAATCTATATTATATTTACCATAACGTTTTGTTTTTAAAATGCTATTTCTTAATATTGTATCCGGATAGAGTTTTTATTTTACTGTTTTCACTTGAATTGTCCATCCGAATTAAAATAGCATAGAATAGGTAATTGTTTTCAAATAACATCTCCATGCCTATCATTGCCATTTAAGGGACTTTAATAATAGTTTATAATTTGTATACGTAAACTACTAATGCTTCTAACATTCAATTGTGATAAGTTTAGGGCGCATTTTAATGATGTCACAAAAAGTTTTCAGTTTGTTACAAAGCGGTGTTTTTACTAGTATTGTTAAAACAGTGAAAAACACATAACTGTATGTAAACAGAAATCTGACCGAGCCAATAAACGAACGGACTAGAAAAGTTTCCTCAGCGAGAGTTTTCGTTTAGTACAGCGAGCGCTTCTGGTAGCCACTCCATTTACTTCTTACCTGCATGTTCAAACACTAGATTTCTTTCAATACAAGTTACTTGGATCTTTGATTTCTCTTTTTGAGCAAAGTGATAGTAAGCTTGTTGCAAATTCATTTATGTGTTTTTAATTTTACGATAAATATAATTTACATTTATAAATAATTTTTTAATTTTTAATACATAAAAGTGAAAATAAGATTATATATTAAAACTTCGAACCTACATCATTTCATAAGTTTCATTATGCATCAAACGGGAAAGGTTTCCTGAATCAGACAAACAAAACATAATTTCATTATATTCTTACATTATCTTCATTACATTCTATTTTGTCTTTTGCTTTTATATAAATAAAATTACTTTTTTAATTGCAAAATCTTTGCTGAAATGAAATACGGCAAATAAAAAAATGAAATTCCTCACTCATATTTTCAGTAAATACGTGTTTTGGAAACACCAGAAATATAAGTTACCCAAATTTTTTTAAATCCGAATGAGCTGTGTTCCCATTTAATTTGCATGTCTAAAGTTTAAATATATATACTGCTCCAGTCGCATAATAATATGCATCCAAGTTGAAAAAATAAAATATAGCAATTTACGCGAGCAGTAGCGGCATGTATGTAGAACTGCTTCAAGAACGTAATTGATTTTCGCAGTTATTATTATTTTTTTTTTCTTTTTCGTTTGTTGTTACAGCTCGCGAAACGGTCAAACTTCAAGGCTTCGTCATCGCTTATCTATAATACTTCATCACGTGTTGCTACGGTTTCAATCTGAGATAGTTTGCGCCGACAGTTGAAGATTTACCGGCAAAAGCTTGCTGAATTTCATAGAGCGTAAAGGAATCAATAGCATGGATGGCCTCTGAAATGTAAGTAACTTTCGTGCCACACTTTCAAATATTTTTACACAGATAATAATTATTTTGCACTGACTTACAAACATAGCATTAATATTAATTATGAGCGTAATTATAAATTTAAATTAAAAAAATTATGCAGCATAAACTTTTAGTGTTCTCTTAGTGCAGTATTATATACTTTGATGTATTTTGTGCACAGAATGCTTGAAAAAGATGGCTATATTCCTTAAATATTCATCCTATATATCTAAATTCAACTACGAATTTTCTCAAAATAATGAAGAAATATTCAGTCATTATTTGCATTAATAAGAACACTTTACCTTATAATATGCATCCAAGTTGAAAAAATAAAATATAGCAATTTACGTTATATAAGAATATTTGGTGGCAACAATTTGAAAAGGGAAACGGACGTTTATAGTGAAACAACGCAAAATGCGGTTTCGAAACTAATAGCTTTTCTGAGTAGCCACCCGTTTCAGCTAACACTATCGTCATACTGACAAGAACTGAAGAAATATTTCCAATATAAAATATTCTTAATTAAATAAACTGGTAGGGAAAAAAAGGAGAAATTGTGTAACATATTATAATTAATTGAACTGAGGCGTGATATTGTCTAAATTTGATGCCTTTTACTAATAGAATATGCACAGATAGAAATGGGAACACATTCTTTTTAATGTAGTTTCTGCATACAGTCGATGCAAATAATCATCACTCAATAATGTCTGAATAACATAGAAAATAATGCCTTCCGAATAACAACATATAGACATTGATAGGCTGCTACTTTTCTATTATCCTCTGTGCTATTGATTCTGTAACGCGCGTTCTTAAATCTCTGTAGAAATAAATAAGTGTCATCTTCATGTTCCGATGAATTTTTCTTTGCTTTTCACATTCAGTAAGTAAACAATCACCATGTTCTTTCTGCATCTTTCCAAAAGGGCAGCCATTGTCATCTGTTGTTGTTAACTTCATATTTGCCAACAGGCTAAAGCTTCTGATTGTTCTGATACCTCAATCTAAACAAAGTAAGATTAAGACCAAATTTTGACTCTTCATTAAAGATAACTGTCTTTAATAAATTAGAAGTTGAATTATTCTCTAATGAGGTCAGAAATATATCTTTTATGTGTTAATATTGAAATTAATTATTCGAATTTCAAAAAAAGTTTTGAGCTATTGCGGATGCAACGAAATTATGTATCCATTTTCGTTTTCCTTTATTCCGTAAAACTTCCTGTGAGATTAGTTTACTAATCAAAGATCGAGTTAAAGAATTTAAAGGAAACATGAATAAATATTAGCACTAGATTTCATATATCATTTTGGCCATATACCAAAATAACGAACCTGCACTGATACCTGTTTTCATTTGTATATTTCGTTATCATTTTTTATGTTCTATGTTCTACAGATGTTTTCTTTAAGGATCAGATAATCTGCACTTTCCCAATTTGAGCATGGAGCTTAGCATATCCTTTCAAGAATTATTTTTTTAAAGTTCTGCATTGCAGAAATTAGAAAATTCTGGCATATGGTATTCATTCATGTGCCAGTATATCTTTCACTAACTGTGAATAAGAATTTTTTTGTCTTCACTCTCATTTAAGAATGATTCGTAGCGAATGAACGAATTAATTATTTGAGCTTTCTGTATTTTTCTCCGTGTGTGATGCGTATGAATAAGTTTCCATAAAACGACTCCCACAAAGACTTTCTTTCTCTAGCGCCTACTGTGCTTCACTATAAAATTACAGATCCAAATTCGCTGAACTATATACAAATCAGATATTTTCGAATGTGATTTATTTATTTCGTGGTTATGTTAAGCTTCCTCTTTATTTAATTTTTTTACTGGAAGAAAATATTATCTTGATATCATTCGTAATCTTTATATTGACTGTAAATATGTATCCTTTTTTCAACACTTTAATTTCATAATCTGAATCTTTGAATCAAACATACTTCTTTTTTTTTCTAAAAACGATGAATGATTCTAAAAACGATTTTTCTGATAGAAGAGAAAAACGTTTTTAAACTGATTTTAAATGCTCTTAAGCAATTTTTGTTTATATAAAGGCAATTTTACTTGAAATATATGTCTTCTGCATGTGATCAATATTATTTCCATTATAGACTGAACAGCGCCTTTCAAAGTGAATGAAGACAACCACTGAGCGACAGCTGAAAAAATTTGGAAGTGGGCGATTGCAACACAAGGTAAATACTATTCATGTTTTATCAAGAGGTGAAAAGCACTTGTACTAAGTGTTTAAAAAATTGAGTTTTTAAAAAATAAATTGGTTTCGATTCTTCAATTCTTTTACTTTTAGGTCTTTGAAAGGTTCTGGAAATGTCTTTCCAGAATATCTAGACAGAGATACGGAGTACTTATGTAGATCAAGCAACAATTATTCTTTTATGTATGTTTTTTCTTGGTTAAGACTGAGAACTCGTGCATTTTGATATATTACTTCTTTACTCAAAACGTGTTTTGTACAATCTGCAGGTAAAATACTGGCTTGCTACGCTGCATAAACAAAATTGCAAAGCTAAGTGACGTCAGTAAATGGATCGGACTAAGCTTGTGACGTCACAATGTATTCTCGCATTTATACTACATTTGTTTACTATTGTCTACTTAAAACAACAACAATCAGTTGTTTATTATTGTAAATTAAATTCTTTTTTATTAATATGTCTGACAATTAAGCTTTGTTTTACTCAAAAAAGTATAATAAAATTGTTTATTTTAAATTAACATGATAGAATAATTCAGTATTACCAATCATTAAAAGGTAAACAAGTCTCTCACACTTCTATTTCAGACAGCATCAATATTTTCAAACATTTTTAAGATGTACTATTAAGTGGACAATATTCATAACAATAACAACATTTAAGAAATGAATGTATTAATGAAAAAAAGGAAAATAATTTTTACAGCAAATGAACATCATACATAGCTTTCATCTCACTATTTTAGATTCCAAAATAACGTTATATTGTGTTTTCTCATATTAATATACCATATATTTATCACTGAAAAATACCTATTTTTCAAAATAAGGAAAACAATATACGAAAATAAAACAACATTATAATAATACGAAATGTTTCAAGTGGAAATATAAAATCAAGTGCAATTACAATAGCAAACATTATTTTTTTAATAATTATGCAAAAGTTACTTATCGGGTTACTTGGCTTCGAATGTATGAGAAAAAATAGTATATTGTATTTTTACAATGTATGTTTTAGACTTTCATCGTCTTACGATATTTTTCACCACTGTTGAAATTTTCGCAATATCACAGGAATTAAAAAATAACAAAGTAACAGTGTTACAATTTATCACACAAAAACATCTACATTATGAACAGAAAACACCACGTATAGAGCATCGCTGTATTTTACTACATTTCTTCAAATGAATTCACTTCAGTATGTCCGTTCAGTTTGATAGAATTTAATGAATGTAATATTCGAGTAACAGTAATGTTGAGCGGTCTCCACACAAAAGATACAAACCAGAGGTTATAAGCTTAAAAGTAGTCGTACGTTGTTATCATCACTAAAACATATTACCGGGACAAGTGGACGGTAGTCCAAACGACAAAGTTAAACGTTTCTGGAGAGCTTAATATCCCACAATGAATATCCGCAAAATTGTGGAACCGTCATATGTTGATAAATACCGCATTTGAAGTTTGTTATTTGTTACTGCTATCACGAAGAAACCGCTAGACATTTAGTTATTAGACATTAGATGATATCTTACTGCTGTTGAATTCGAGTAAGCAGTCCTGCTATATATCGAAAGTGTCATAAGCATGGTTTTTGTACGAAAATACTACTACATTGAAATTTACCTTCTGCATCATCCAGAAGAAAGAATTTAAGATGGTGTCATCTTCATAATCGATGAAGCTAAGATGATTAGGCCTGAGCTATCTTTCCCATGAACGCAGGTTCAATTTAAATAGTCTGCCTGGAAATTCTTTCATATGAATCTCGCAGTCTTCCGTTACCTATCCATAAAAACACGCCAGCCTATTTTAATGCTTGGGCGATAACTTTGAAGAAATCTGCACCGAGCATCATATTTATCTGCCCTTTATACTCAGATGATTTTTTGCGTTGTGCAGGGATGCTATGAGTCCATAACTTTTGCTCACAGTGCTCGAACTTATCGAGCTGATGACTTAGTTGTATGCCTTCAAATTAAAAATATTACTCAAATGGATTGCGTACTGTATTCGTCTGACCTCAATCCCATTCAAAAAATTGTGGCGCACCAGCTCCCGCTGTTTGTGCTTCTTAAAGCTGAGACCTACCGTTATAGATGAGTACCATTGTATCTCATAGTATTTAGTTTTTACTTTAATTAACAGTGTGAAAAAAATTTGTGACATGTGTATTTATTCTAGGATAGATCATTCATCCTTTTAAATTCTCGTAGCATCTAGAACAAATACGGTTAATTTTATTTTATTTAATTTTGTCAGCAGCTTGAATATTTTCCATTATTCATCTCATAAACGAGATAATATTTTTGACAGTAGGAATAATGGCTGGTTAATTTAATGATTCTTCCATTCCAATGAAAGGTTCAAAAACTTTCCTTTCATGTTATGTTATTTTTAAATCACATGTAATTTATAAATTCAGTGTCCGAATTCAGCTCTTCTAGTTTTTTTCCTTCAAGAGTTTAACGCATAGGTAAATATGTGTTTGACCTTTGTGTATTCCTAAGTTATATGAGTAATTTATACGATATAATTTACATTTATTTAAAATTTTTGCTTGAGGTAGACAGAATGGGATGTTTACCGTGGGAGAGAACTTCTCGGAATAATTTAGGTAGGAAAAAAAGAAATATGAAAGGAATGATCCTGGTACAAATTTCAATCATACCCTTCAATGAAGATTTACTTTGATCTGAAAGCGAAAAGGAAAAGATAAATGACTGATCTTTACGGTAAAATTCAATGGTGCAATATTTATGTGTTTTCATATGCCAAGATGGCTGTCACACACAATAATAATAATAATAATAATAATAATAATACAATGCGATCCTTTGGGTAAACGGTTAAAAAGTTTGACAGAAATTGACCAAAATTTCTTATCTAAATCCTAAATTATTAAACCATTTAGCATGCAAAAAAAGAATACTATTACCATCATCAGAAGTTATATTTTATGGAAAACGAAGGACCTTTGGCGATTGATTTAAGGATGAAAAATAGGCGAAGGGAAAATTGGAGGTTTAAAACTATTTTTTGCTTTTTTATTCTCGAGAAGGGAAGGATCAACAATTAATAAAAGTATTGTATGAATACCTGAAATTGATGGCTTCGATATATACTCCAATAGATGGAAGCTTGCTGAAGACGAAAATCCAGTTTATATTAAAAATGAAGAATGATCAAATTAAAAGCCTCAAATGAATGGCTTCATAAACTGAGACACAGTATGTCTTTTCGGTAGCCTTGTGGGGAGAATAGTTTTGTCAATGAAAAACAGATGGTGCATGAAAAGCTAGCAACTGAAGAAATGTAATTGAAAGTATGTCATAGAAATCATATTTAATACACTGTTCAACATTGAAAATGCAACACCAAGAAGGAGTGGTCAGAAAGTGATGAAATTTGGAAAAAAGACAGAGACAGCAAGCAGCAATAAGTCATCTTTATTTCAAAATGATAGTCAGAATACAGAGCTAAAACGGCGTTGGCTCAGTAGGATGTAGGACTACCGCGGAAGCGATGCACGAAGAAACACGTCTAGGCATAGAGTCAATAAGAGTGCGGATGGTGTCCTGAGGAATGGCTCTCCATTCCCTTTCAACCATTTGCCACAATTCGTCTTCTGAACGAGGCAGGGGCAGAGTCTGCAAACGGCGTCTAATCACATCCCACACATGTTCGATTAGTGACAAGTCAGGAGAGTACAGTGGCCAGGGAAGCATCTGTATACCTTGCAGAGCATGTTGGCAAATGCCAGCACTGTGTGGTCGGGCATTATCCTTTTGCCTTTTGAGAAATTGCATTAGGCAGGCCCTAAAAGTAGGAGATTGCCACCGGCCGCAGTACATTATGCAAGTATCGTTGGGCCGTCATAGTACCCTGAATACGAACTGGAGGTGACCTGGAATTGTAGGATATGGAATCGTATGACCTGGAATAGCACCCCAAACCATTATGCCACATTGTCGCGCGGTGGGGCGTCCACAGTGACTGCCGGATTAGATCTGTCTCCACGTCGACGCCACACACGTATGCGGCGACTGTCACTGGATAAACAGAAGCGTGACTCATCTGAGAACACGACGTTTCGCCATTTTGTCATCCACATAGCTCCAGTCCGGCAACATTCTAAACGTTGGCGTCTATGCTGTGGGGTCAATGGCAGTCTTCTTAACGGACGCCGTGTAATGGTTCTCGTCGACACGGGAACATCCAGGGTATCTTGCACATGCTGCAGAATCACGGTACAAGTGACTTGCGGGACCGCCACAGCTTGTTGGCGGATGCATCGATCCACGCGTGCTGACGTCACTCTGGCTGCACCTGCACCCCTCTTTCTTCCCACATTCCCTTCTTCCAACCATATTCGCCATAACCGATGCATCGTGCTCGCATTCATTTGGGTATCAGCTGCGATTTGACATAAGGACCAACCCGCTCTTCTCAGTCCGATCACCATACCCCTCGTAAAATCGTCTGTTTGCTGGAAGTGCCTTCGTTGACGGCGGCCTGGCATTCTTTCCTATTACACGTAGCCTCCGGGACAAAAAACAACTTTCTTCGATAATTCGTCTGGCAGAATTAATGACACGAATATTGCCCATTCTGCACGTTTCTTCCCTTATATCTTACTTCACGTGCGTCGGAGAGCTGGGCATTTCACATCGTTCGCATAACTCAATGATGTGCGTCTACTCTAAAATTTGCATAAATTCCTGACCACTCCTTCTTGGTGTTGCATTTTCAATGTCGAGCAGTGTATATATCAGACAGCGCTATTTTTAAGATGACACCTGAAAAGCATTTAGTTTTTTCAAGACGAAATTAAAAATAAACAGAGACTAGGCAACAAGTAATAATTATTTTGCCAGGCAATAGCCTTCGTGGGTATTAAAAAACTTCCATTATGATGATTATCAAATTCAAAAGTCCTACCTAGTTTTAAGACGTTGCCGGTGACTTATCGAAGAACACTAAATCGTAAATAACAGCAAGCATTTTCGAGGAATGGTTGCGTTCTTTAACTGGGTTAATGAAAATAAAATCCAGAAAAATAATACTTATAAATTTATAATTGTATACAAAATTAATGGTTTAAAGGCCATAGGAAAATTTATAACAAAACTTCTCTTCTTTAGCCTCTCGATCAAGGAATCGCCTGAAGCTTCTAATGCAAGTAAGGGAAATTACTTTTAATAAAAATCATTTCTATTGTAGACAAAAATAAAACTTGCGAAGTGAATATTATAACAGCATTACACATTGCCAAAACGACATGGAATACAGTTATAGGGAAATCTATTAAAAATTACTTCCTGAAGCTGGTTTTGAAGTGCAATTGAAAACATTAGAATATATTGATGACATGTTAAATATTCAAGAAATCGATGATGAAAATTTGAACAAAGGTAACAGAACACTATCCGCAATTTCTAAGGAAATAAATTTTAAAGAAAAACTGACCTGTGACCCAGAATGTGCAGAAAATCTGTCCTAAAATGGTTCGCTGTTTCGGATTAGCAATAACTGTGTCATTATTGAACGAAAAAGATGTTCAGACAGCTTCGATATCTAATATTATAACTGTTGCCACTCTTCTTGACTCTTTAAAATGTATTTTGAAAGACCAGAAAATTCTGAACATTATTTGTCATTTTTAAGGAGAAGAAAAATTATGTTTTAAAAATATAAAATGCAAAAAGCGTAAACAAGGATTTTTAATTATTTTTGTAGAAGATAAATATTAGTTACTTGAATAGTAAATGACAGTAATATTTTTCGATTAATTTATATTAATAACTTGAAATTTTATTTCAGAAATATCTATGAAAAATATATTATGATTTTTATATTATCTTAAAGATATATTATTTTACTATTAATAGCTTTTTTTGGTAACAAAATGATAAACAATTTGTTACCATGTGCTACATAAAGAATTTCGTTCTTAAAAATCTCATTTTCTCATAATTAATGAGAATGTAAGGAGTCCATTTTTCTTTCTCCATTTCCGTCTTTTTCTGAAGGATGCGAGGTGTCATTCATATTATTATGTTCATCAGTCCACCAAATCAGGACTTATTGATTGACTTATCGTATTGATTGATTCTGATGATATTGATTTTTATTTCACTGGTCTGATTACGTAGAATAGTGACATTTACTGAAATAAAAAATCAAATTAAATTTTTTTGCGTTTTAAAAGATTAACTTGTTGTTTAAATATATTTTGCTCAAGATCAACGTTAATGAACTTGTTGCTGCTTATCTTTCCAGCGCGAAGAACACGCCTCAGTCAAGATATAAACAGAGATGCAAAGGATTAAAACATGAGTCATCAACAATCTGTCAACTGAACTGATGCCAAATTGAATTTGTTGACTAGTTTCTTCAGGGGGAAACTGTAGGTATGTAAGACGTTTTAAAGTTATTGACGCCATAAAATAGCGTCTATAATCATTGCTATGCCAGCAAAAGTTCTTACATCCCACGTCTAAATTTTTTGCTTTAAGCTCGCCGTTATAGTTTATAGAAAAAGACAAAACATGTACAGTACAAATACAATCATGAAACAAACAACTACTGTAAGCCTAACAATGCATATAGCACTTCGAAATTCTGCAGTGGTTCTCTTCAAGCATTACTGAATATTCTAATACCAATGTGGTACACAAACAGGTTCCGAAAAACATGAAACATCGTATCTTTCAATAACGAAAATTTAATGCCTTCTTTTTAATTTCAAAAGCAAATTTTGTTGATTTTATAATATTTCAAAATCTTCTATTTGATCATTTTGTAAAAACTTTAAAGCAAGAAAACTGGCTCAGAATTCTTTAGAATTACGACCCGATTTTTTATAACCCGTATTTGATATTTTCAGTATAATTCTATTAATTGATTTTATACACATTATGTAAGATTCTATACATGGGATTTTTAGAAACTGTAAACGATTTTAGAGAATCCCTGCACTCTATAAATTTTACTTTCCATAGAATTCTACTATTCTTTACAATTCTATTCTATACTGTGTAAATTTATAGAATTCTGGAAGATCTGTAATCTAGTTACAGAAAATTGGACCATAATTCTAAAGGATTTTAAAGAAGTCTTTTAAGGTATTTCTCCCTCCTTCTTCGCATGCCTTCGTGGTGTAGTGGTCAGCACGCTCGACGCGTATTCGAGAGGTCGTGGCTCGAGTCCCGGCGAGAGCATTGCTCATTTCTTCACATCTCCTGCTTCTAAATAACCTATGTCGAGATATACACGAAAAAAATGTTTTCATCAGAAACGAACTGACACAAAACAGTTAGAATCACAGCAGTATCTTATTGTTTAAGGTTTCGAGGATAATGTTATAGAATCTTGTTTTTTAGGTAACTTAAACTAACGAGTTCTAGAAGACTGTATAAGGAATTATCCCCAGCTGTTAGTACAACAGAAAAAGTCAGAAGAAGGGTGTAACTCAATCCAATATAATTGGACAGATGGCCCCACCTGGGTTTACATAAAGCTAACACTTCTGGCTTAGCTCAAACAGGTAACGTTGAACTTAAATTAAATGCAATTGAATTTAGCCTAACGGCTCACGGATAAATTAACGCGCAGGAAGCTTCTGATTCGTAGAAGCCGGCGGAAACAAGTCTTATGGCTAGAAGCAATCAGCGCAACAACGTTCATACAGAATTCTTTCAACGTAATCCCGTCCACTAAGTACCGTTTTAAAAATAGTTTCCGATTAAAAATAACTCTTTGCCATAACGATAACAGATAAAATAATTCTTTAACAGAAGACGTTACAGAGCCATATATATTAATATTTGTCCCTGTCAAAAAAACTACGAAACTTTGGTTATTTTACGCAAGGCAAAATGCCATGCGTAAAATAATCGAAGATAGTACTTAATGAGCCGCCTTCTGCCTCTTTAAAAAAATATCTCCAGCTCAGATCGTCTAAACGACGCTTCTGGAAACATGCAAATATGAGCTAGTCAGTAATACATAATGTGAACTTCGATTAGTTAGATTAACTCTTTTCTGGATAGCGTCTGGTTTATAGGTTTTTGAGGGGTGAAAGTATTTTATCAATGTCTTCGAAGATAAAGACTAAAGGCTCCAATGATCAACTGGAATATTACACAAAAAAGAGAAACTGCAATTTTATTTGTTTAAAAGATTTAGAATTAGGATTATTAAAATTATAAGACGGGACAGACGTCTTATTGAAATTATAGAACGTTAAAATTAAAAGTCGGAGCAGAAAAATAAAGCGTCTTAACTGGAATGTTCACCCTATCGCCAAAAGTTCTCGATTCAAAAGCATTGTTCATTTGTTTAGTTTAATTTTTATTTCAGACCAGTCCGAGAGGAATAGTTCTTGTTACATAAGGTTCGTTTATGAGGAACATGATATAAAAATTATATACCATTGGAAATAGCTTGATCAATGCTGGGTTGTTTAAAATTTTGTAAAAGAAGATGCCGCTGTATCCGTTATGTAATGATAATGGAAGAATACACAATTTTTATCATTATTCAAAATGCAAGCGAAAGGAAAATTTATGTAAATTAGCTGCGTTCTATGAATCATATGACTTTCTTTTACTTTTTTTCTTCACAAACATAATTACACGTCACACGTAATCTCTTATCGTTATCCGTACCCTACTTCATCTAAATATCCTTTTCGCATCTTCAGACCTACCCAAATAACCTTGAATACACACCCTCTAACCTCTTCACTGATTCCGTTGGTTGAAAAGATCTTTGCATACATTATATTATCAGTGTTTAAAACTCCATTTCAAAACAAACAGCTCATAACATTTGAGTAATCTTGCAATTATAACCTGGCACATAATGTACATCTACGCGTAATTTTCTACTCTCGAGATATTTTTTGGGAAACGTTGCCATCTAAATAGAGAAGTAAACAAACTTGTCCAAGAAGACTAAATGCGAGTAGATATGGCTGTGAAGACTAAATGCGAGTAAATTTGTCGAAGAAGACTAAATGCGAGTACATGTGGCTGTGTGGAGATTCTTTAGGTTCTGTAAACTTTCAAAGATAGAATTCAAATGTTTTTACCCCGAGATGATGCCTTGAGATAAGCAGAATTTGGCGCTAAGTTTGAAAACAAAAACGAATAGATAGCACAGAAAATAATTTCATAGGAAAAAAAACACTGAAACAAATTTAAGCAGAACTAGAGTTTCTTAACAGTAAGAACGGTTTATGTTAGAATTTAAACTCGGGTTCCCAACGGGTTTGTAATGACCCCCTTTATTTTAAAGTGGGGCAGTTGATTAAGAGTTTGACAGCCGATTCTGTAACGGCAATTGATCGGCATAATCAAGATCCCAGTAACTACGCTGCTTTCTGAAAGCCAGCGTAATATTAACAGCGTTTTAATACCATGATAGAATGTTCCCTTAAAGTTCATAACCATACTCAAACAGGGACGTGAAAAATACATGCGTTTTACGAATAATTGCATGTATATATTTCACGCAAAAGATATACAGTAACCGGAAAAAATACATGCCACTTATGAACGGCACTTCGTATAAAAAATGTAAAACTTAAACGTAAATACATCGTAAAATGAGTCCTGAAAGTAAAGTAGATATTTATATGTATTTTTAAGTTAGAATATACATAAAATTTAGGTACATTCATGGGAATAATCGCGCTTTATTTGTAGCTTTCGCATGTAATATACGTAAATTTTAAGGATTTTAGATTATATTTTTGGTTAAACTGTACGTATATTTACGGCATATACGTAAGTCTTTCCAAATTTTTACTTCGCATGTAGATATATTTTTAATAAACATTTACGTAAATCTGCCCAGTGTCTTTACTAAGCGTAAACGTTTTCTTTTGGTAGAAATTTATGTAAATTCACCCCCCCCCTTTTGTTTAACTAGGTAGATAGCTCTTGTGGCTTTTCTGTAATCAACTAAACCAAAAAAAACCTATTTTTTTACTCCGCATATATGTATAATTTGGTAAAAATTCAGGTAAATCTTCTATGAAAACAGAAGAGGAAAATGTCTAGTGAAACATAAAATTAGTACAACAACCTTGAGTTTGGCGTAGATTTATTTCAAAATTTCAATCGATTTCGAGGGCATGCAGGTACAGGTCCCTCTTCGTCAGAAGCGAAGAAACCTGCAAAGAAGAACCTGTACCTGCTTGCCTTCGGAATCGATTGAGATCTTGAAATAAATCTACGCCAAACTGAAGGCTGTGTTGTTACTAATTTATGAATCTTGTATATTTTTACTATGTGTTGATCCGCAATTTCAGCAAAGATTTGCGTAAACCCATTGCTACTTTTATTAAGCGCATTTTTTCGTCAAATCTACATATATTTTCACAGGTGTACATTATTCATATACATATGTAGTACCATATTTCTTCTATAATTATATTCAGATGATATATTCACATTACGAATGTAAAAACGATGTTTTAAAAGAATATGATTTTGCATACCGGCATTTTCAGTCACAAATCGGCAAAATAATACATAGATGTAAGCGATATAGTTATATTTTTGCAATATTTAAAAAGCATCAGGCACACATTTTTTTCATGCATGTATTGAAATTTTCCATAGTTTATTAAGTGTGGTAAGATAAAATAAGAAACCAAAAAGTCTTTCATTATGTAAATTCGTTTTCAAAAAATATATGAATTTGATATTTGTAGAAATATATATCGTATATTAAAAAGATTACTGAGATGAAAAATAAAAATATTTCAAAGTAATTGGAAAATATAAATTTTTATTTAAAAATGTCCATAATATTTCATATTTTTTACTGAATTATAAAATAAGTATGCAAATTTCAAAAATATATAATTTTTATATGCTTTACCTTAAGAAATATTAAAATGGATAAGAGACTTATTTTCTTTTCAGACTGAGGCTTCTATTTCATCCGCGTTCATAAAACCATACCTACAGTTTTCTTTAAATGTTCTATCTATGTATCAATCTCTATGAAATTCCTACTTTATTAATGGCCAGTTTATTTTCATAAATATAGTATTTTAATTAAATGTTTCGCAACTCATACTGTTTTTCAGATACAGTAAAACTTACCGTATGAAAAAAGAAATTTTAAAGAAAAAAAAAGAAATTTTATTTTCTTCCGGTCATTTGAAAAATGCATTTATTGAGTTAATGCTTTAAGACTATAAATATTTTTTCCATTGAAAATTAATGTATACTAATTGATATAAAACTGCTTTTATGAATAATGTTATTCAATGTGTGACCATATATGGCAATATAATTAATAAAATATAAAGAAAACATATATTCTACTTCCTGTTATGTATATGTTCAACTCATGCAAAACAAACTGCAGAAGACAGAAATAAATCTCACTAAAGTTGGAAGGTTTATCTTCGATTTTCGTTCTAAAGTTTGCCACAAGTTAATAACTAAAAGGAGCGCCGAACTAATTAAGAAAAATTAAAAATTAATTAAAAAATTAAAATTATTATCTTTAGATTCAGAATTATACCAAAGAGCACAGTTTCAAAATATCATTATACCTCAAAAGATTTCAAGCATAGCTTTAAAATATAGAACATTTAAAGAAATAAAACTTCGTTAGTATTATTTATGATAATGATTGCTTAAATGATAACTAACTGAAAAGTAGGCAATGAGATTGTTTTCATTCTCGCTACCATATATGAACCCCTATTTGATTTCACGGCATCTAGAAAACATAATCGAAACAGGCCACCGAAATCAGATCCTTTTTAATGAGGCACACCTTGATTTAAGTTAAGTTCGTTGCCTTCTTGTTGTGCAGATACCTGACAATATTATAGTGCTCTACATCATCGTAAGCAGGCTTGACGAAATGAAGTTTCAAAGACGAATGTCCACGCTGAGATAACATTAATTTGCCTTCTTACAATGATTTTAATCCTTTCTATAATTTTTCAGTGCACGGATTGTGATTCAGTGAGGCTTATTTTACTGTCTGACACGACTTCACCATCGCGTCCTGTCAGCTTCATGATGCCAAGTAAAAAAGCCACAATTTGAGGTTTACAATATTCATACAGAGAAATAAAACATGATAAGAATTATTAAGGTAAGCTACATGAGGTCTAATTATTTTAGCTCAGAGACTCTTGAAGAAACTACCATTAAACCATACCATAGACCCGAAACAAGCACTTGATATAATACATGATATGCTACACGAATCTTTCTCACAATCCTTATACATGTTTCTAGCACAAGACTGACAATGAAAAAAATTACTCTTCAGAGTCTTCATTAAATAGCTCCTAAATATGTTCTGTAAATTTTCATAAAAAAGTCTAAGGTTACCCAAGCAATCCGCGGCCCGCTTGCTACCTGGCTACGTTTTTGTGCAGCCCGTTAACACTTATGCTTGACAAAGTCCGCTTCATATTGTTAGGGTAAGCGCGTTTAGAGTAGAGACACCGAAGTGTGTTTAAAATATCGAATTTTGTCAACTGAGAAAGCTTAAAAATTATTTTATTTTTCAGCACATGCGTCGGAGCTGATAATAGCTGAGAGATCACAGATCAGAATCTAACCTCCTTTCTCCAATGAGACATAATTCGTCATCCGCTAACGCGGTTACTTGATCTGGGCACCGCCCATCCCTCATCTTCGGTAATGACGCTTCATCAATTTTAGCCTGTGCCTCTCCCGCGGTAAATCTAAAGAGATGTGAGGCTTCAGTATAAAAGCTAATCATCTTTATCTGTGTGTCAGCCATTTTCTTTCCCATGAATCCTCACAAGTATGTTATGCAGACGTCTCGTTAGAACTGGATTTGGAACACCCGCCACAAAGAAGGCAATGATCGCATATCGTACACACATATCGCCAGATGCCAGCTAGAAGAGACTAGTTTATCATAACTGTAATATGTAGCACTGTTCTTTTTCTATCCGTGTGTAACAAAGGTCGCATTAAGTTGTTTGTATTTGCTTATTTTACCTGAAGAGCCAGAGAGTTGTGCACAAGGGGCATGTGCTCTATACTGACAGTGGTTAAAAATCATACGGATTGCTTGTTTCGCTATAGTTTTTCAAGTTTAATTAAAGTTTTTCCATTAACCATAGAAAAATTTTGTGTGTACTTTGTATTGACTTTTTTTTGTAACTTTTTAGTGCGTCTCTGTAATAAAAAAGTAGACAATATTTTCAAATTAAAAAACGAATTTTGATCGGAATTAATTTTCTTGAGATTATATATGTACTTTGGTGTGCAAAACTTAAGCAACAATGTAAAAATTTAGCAGATAGCCATGAAATTGCAGAAAAGGAGGTCTGGCGGTCAGTCCAATGAACACGTAAGTCAGTAGAAACGCCATGCGTATGCAAATATCAGGAACGAAACGTCAGAGGCGACGTGAGCGTGCACAAAACGCGTGATGTCGGCGCGCAGCTCAATAGAAGAATGATCGGAAAGCTGGAGGAGGGGCGTACTGTCATCATTGGAGCTGCAGAGTTCGGAATCAACAAAAGTGTCGTTTCGCGCGCTTGGAAAGCGTTCCAAACCACAGGTACAGCTGCTAAAAAGGTTGGTGGTGGCCGCCCGAGGACGACATTTGCAGGGGATGACCGATATACCGTCCTTCAGCCAAAAAGAGGCCGACAGCAGTCAGCAAGCGCCATTGCTCCGCAACTCTGTACAGCAACGGGGCGACAAGTGTCGCGGTTTACTGTGGTCAGACGCCTTCACAAAGGGCGCCTATTCGCCCGCCGTCCTGAACGCTGCCTCCCGTTGAAAGTTGGCCACCGACGCCTCCGTTTACAGTGGTGCAGAGAGCACAAAAACTGGACAAATGATCAATGGAGTCGTGTCCTCTTTACGGATGAGAGTTGGTTCATTACCAGAAGCAATATTCAACGCGTTTTGATTTGGAGAGAGATCGGGACCCGTTTTATCCCAGTAACATCAAGGAAAGACACCGTAATGGTGGTCCTGGAGTTCTTGTCTGGGGAGGCATTATGCTGAGCGGGCGAACCGAGCTCCACGTTTTCGACAGAGGGTCTGGAACCGGGGATCGCTATTGTGAGGAGGTACTCCTTCCCCATGTGCGTCTGTTCCGAGGTGCCATTGGCCCAGATTTAATTTTTATGGATGGCAATGCACGGCCACATTTCTGAATGCATTTTAAGATCGGTATTTGCGAAAATAAATTCTTCAGTAATTTTTGCTCAGGTAACCTGCATATATACTGGTGTGCAAAACTTAAGCAACAATGTAAAAATTTAGCAGATAGCCATGAAATTGCAGAAAAGGAGGTCTGGCGGTCAGTCCAATGAACACGTAAGTCAGTAGAAACG
>KK118226.1:620400-631049 GCA_000611955.2 Stegodyphus mimosarum | reverse complement strand
TAGGTGCAGCTAAGAAAATTTTGGATTCGCTTAGGGGATTGATGCTTATTTTTGTCTATACTTTCATTCTTTTTGGCGACGTTTGATGACCTCCATAGTTTAATGTTGCGGTCCAGCTGCGTTGATATATAGGCTTACGTTCTTGTATACAGTATTTAGCCAAGAGTTCTTTTGTTTATCGAATTTGGTTAATGGATACATTTTCATTTTATATGATGTTAATGCCTAAACTCTGCTTTATTTGGCTCAAATTCCTCATTTCAAACGTTTTACTGAGAGATTTTCCTTGGTCTGCCCATTTTCCCATTTTCAGGAATATAGGCCCTCCTGGTCTTCTTTCTTAACTTTAACCTTGAACTGCGTTTTCTTCAGTATTTGCTCTCCCTCCATTTGGCATTGCTAATTCTTGTTGGCTTCTGAATTTTCTTCAGTAGGAACGAATTTGATGAATTCCTGTTCGTTAGCTGTTGAAGTTTTTAAGCTTGGCTTGAGTTTCCTGGAGTTTCAAAAATCTGATATTACGATTTTGTATTACTTTACACGTTTTCCAAGTTTCCATACACTGTATGCTTTTGCTTCCTCGGGATATCCAATGATAATTGAATCAATCTTCACTTTTCAGAAGAAATTTATTTTTCCCGTTTGAGTTTTTTAATATAAAAGCTTTGCTTCCTGTGATCCTGAAATGCGATTCGGCTTTCTTTTAGGCCATATTTCTTCGGGCGTTTTTGATATGATAGGTTTTTAATAGCACATCGGTTACAGATGTAAGCGGCTGTCGATATCGTTTCTGCCTAAAATCTTTGGGGAAGTTTTGATTTGAACAATAGACATCTGGTCATTTCAGCTAGAGTACGATTGGCTCGTTCTTCAACTCCATTCTGTTGTAATCTATACGGAACTCAGAACTGGCATTTAATGTCCTCCTTTTCTAAGAATTGATTAAATTCTTTTCTTTTGCATTATCGCTGTGGAGTATTTTTAGTTACTTCCCTGTTTACTTCTCAGCCTGATGGCTGAGAAATGGGCAAGTATTGGATTTAAAAAGTAAATTGTTTTCCATAACAACTGACGGTGCTCCAAGTATGAGAGGAAAAACTGTTGGATTTGTAAAACTAATGGAAAATGAACTTGGCCGTTCACTTTTATCGTTTCATTGTATCATACATGAAGAAAATTTATTTGCAAAGGCATATATCTACACAACAACTTAAGGATGTAATGGAAAAAGTTGTTAAGATCGTAAACATGATAATAGCGCGATCAGCATTAATACACAGGCACTTTAAAGCTTTTTTGGAGGAAATTGAATCGAAATATGGAGATTTGTTATTACATTCTGAAATACGATGGTTAAGTCGGGGCAAAGTTCTTAATAGATTTGTAGAGTGTTTTGATGATATACAAATATTTCTTCACGAAATCGGTGAAAATGATCTCGAACTCAATGATAAACAATGGTTTTTAAGACTTTTATTCTTAGCAGACATAATGAACCATTATAATGATTTCAACGTACGACTCCAAGGAAATAACCACACAATTTTGAAAATGTATGAGGAATGGAAGAGTTTTACTTCAAAATTGATATTATTTGAAACTGACATAAAAATTAAAAAATTTCATTTCTTTCCCTTGTTAAAAAGGGAACATGAAAAAGAAAATATCGATGAACGTAATCTAAATATGTTCGAAACTTGGATTTCGGTCATTAAAAGTGAATATAAAAGTCGGTTTCAAAGTCTTAAGAAACATGGAGAAATGTTTACATTTATAATAAAGCCCGATGAAATAGAAGAAAATACTATAAATTTGCAGCATTTTGAATATCTAAGAATTGACAATTTTAGTTTAGAAATGATTGATTTTAAAAGTTCAACATTATGGACGGATAAATTCAAGAAATTGCGGAACGATTTGGAAAATACAGAAGATAATCATTTTCTCATGATATCAACATGTTGGGCATCACTTCCTTCGAGGTTTTCATCATTAAAAAATTGCCTTTGCCCACATTCAGGTCCACTTATAAATGTGAGCAAATATTTTCACAAATGAAATTTATTTTAAGCAAAAACAGGAGCAGTTTAACTATTGAAAATTCGACGCTTATGGTCGACTTAAAACGACTAACTATAAACCAGACTTGACCAAACTGACGTCACAAGTTCAACATCAGGGAGCCATTGATATCGTAGAGAAAGTTTATAAATAAAGTTTATTCAACTATGTTTGTAATTATTTTCTTAATAAAATATATCTTATTATTTACTAAAATGCTGTTTTAATACGAAAATATCTCTGACTCAAACGTCTCTTTAATACTCGCATTTTGATTGATTTTGACCCGCGGCCAAAAAAGTTTGCCGACCCCTGCTCTAGCGAGTAGCAACTGCACGTCAGCCGCGTTGTTTATTACAATTAAGTGAATCGCGCAATGCAGTATGGGAAATGTTTCCCATTAACCCCTCTCCGAAGAGGTATGAGTATTCTACCTCCAATTCGACAAGCAGTTAATGTTTGATGCGTGTCAATTTAATGCCATTGTTCACCATGTGAATGGGAGAAGTTGAAAAAAACAATTTTCGCCACCGGTTGAATCTGCTGTTGTGAACGGGGCTTTATTCTTCTTAATTTTATGCATATCGCTTAAATGCATTAGCGTAAGTCGTGACTGAAGTGAAAAATATTTTTTAATTTCTGCTAAATTTTGGTTGACTTTTCGTTTGGTAGGTGTAAATATCTTCATTTAGAAATGCATACCATTTTCGATAACCATAAAAATTAAGAACGTAAGAAAATTTCAACAAGCGTTCAGAAATTTAGCTATTGCTATGCCACTAGGAAATCTAACATCTAGGCACTTACAATTGCTAGAAAACTTAATCAAAAGACTTAAATGATTTACAGAAATCTTCTTGTAATTGCTTGTTGCCATTTAATCAGAGAATTTCATAAGCAAAATCTTATTTATTTAAATTTATAAACGTCATTGAGTAAAGGTGCTATAACAAGGAACTCTACGCGCATTTGCATATGAATCCTCAAAATTCCAACGAATCTGAGGTACAAATGTGACCTAGCTGATGCGAAGCACAGACATTATAGTGCTCTTTATGACTGTTTTAGCTTATATTTTATTTCTTGAATTTTAGTATACGTTAAATGAATTTAGATAGCTTGTCTTCTACTATGTAGGGTTTCTCTCTTAATAACGGAGAGTCTTTGAAATCAACTACTAAAAGAGAATAAAGTTTAAACCAGAGAGACTTAAAATGCTTGAAGGCTAAATAAAGCAGCTGAGTGCAACTGACAGACCGGAATTTTGATTATGAAAATGAGAATACGGCGTTACACGTAACGTGTATACGTGGGGTGTTGCATGTAAGTGTATAGTATGTTTACGAATTTTTCTTTTAAAATTTAATTTGCCTCCAATATAGCTTAAAATTTATTTCAGTAATGTTCAGTTGTAATTTCTGTATGAAAATTTATTTTAATAATGTGCTGTTATACTTCCTATAGAACTTTTCTCTATACTTAACTTTTTATTTCTCAAATTTACATTCTTCTCCTCCTCTCGCTAGGTTAAATTGTGACTCCTTCTTTGGATTAAATTTTGTTTTCTATGTTCTTTAGATACTTATTAAATATTTATCGAACTTATATGAACAATAATAATAATAATAGCGCGAACGAAAATAATTCAAATTTATATTGTGACAGCTCATATTTCTATATATCTTATTAGCACTTTATCAACAACAAATACATATTTGAAATACATTCGTGGGGTGTGCACATTTGTTTCTAGTGCCGGTGTGGCCCATGGACCGCCAGTTTGAGTCTACTGGTTTAAAGAACCTTTTTTATTTAAAACTTTAAACTGATCAACTGCATGACTTGTGTTCGCAAGTTAAATAAATCTCTGCATCTTGCAGGTAATAAGTAACAGAAATAAGTACAAGTGGGTGGGACACCAGAATTTCGCCACTGATTGCACAGGTACAGTCACATCGCACTAAACGTGCAGCTCCGCCCCAATTTGGATGGAGAGCAGCCCGGGAGACGGTCAGAGAGTCCCCTACATCTCTTTCCTACCACCAAACCGCTTTAGAGGACTTTCGGCTAGCCAGTATTTTCAGAGTTCCCTTACCGCAAGACATTTTACATTTACAAACAAACACGCCTTCTCGGGTTTTGAACTCGGGTGCATGAGCACGGCAGCCAACATCGCTGACCCCGATACCGATCACAGGAGAAAGGTGAATTTAAAATTTTAATTAATTAGATGCTGCAGACTGCAGTGCAAACGACTAACAAGCGGTTTCTCAAATCACTAAGCGCGCAATTGACGTAGACTAGCAAATTGGCTAACGCCAGATAATTACGTAACAGAGCTGGGCGAAAGAATCGTATTATCTCATTTACAACCTAGCGAGAGCTAACGAAAAAAAGAAGTAATAATACAGTTCAAAATTATAAGAAAATGGGCTAATTAACATGAAATCCTTACAAGTAATGCGAGCATGCCGTCATCTTGATATATCTAAACTCAATACAAAGGCACTTTTATTAGGTTATTTGTGGTTAAATCTGAATAAAATATAACACTTCTTATGAATGTATCAAAATCAATTACATTTTTATGTATTTAGTCTCATCGTCGCATAAGTCTACGCGCATCCAGATTTCCTTTGGACAGGCCACATTGAAGAACATTAAAAAATAAATAAATACATAAAAAGTTCAAAATTATAGCTTTGTAGACTGAATAATCATAAATGTACAGCGTCGTGCACAAGAAGTTTAGCTTAATGTGATTTCTTCACAACGCACACAATCAGTCGGAATTCCTGTTATCATTAAATTTTCATTATAAGGCAGCGGGAAGAGATACTACCAGTTTGGATAGTGAAGTTGAAGCTATATTTATTGCTCTGAATCATTTAAGAGCTCGGAAAAGTAATTCTCCTCGGGCTGTTATTTTTTCCGATAGCAAAGCCGCTTTGCAGGCTATATCCAAAAATAAATTTTGCACTTCAAAACGAATTTAGGAATGTAGGAAGCTTCTCAACACTCTGGTTGACTCAATTGTCTTGCAGTGAATTCCCGCTCACTGTGACATCGAGGAAAATAAAAAAGCCGATTTCCTGGCAAAGAAAGGAATGACTATTCTACAACCACTAATACCCATATGACTTTTAACTCTGAAAAACTCCTAATTAAATTAGAATTCAAGAGGCAGTTTGCCTCCTACCTATCAAATGGAGCTGAAGGTAAGGCCTGGAAGTGTCTTACTAGTTCAAAGCTAGTTACTCCATCCTTACATTAATCTTTGTCCTGTAACCGTGGCCTTATTTCATCTTTTGTCTGGGCACAATTGTTTGAATGCCCGTCTTTTTAAAATTCGACTTTAGGACTCTTTTGTCTGTAGTATTTGTAATTCTGGACAGTCCACGGATAACAAGTGTATTGACAAATGCACTGAATCTTTTAATCTATTTTTCTTAAGTATTGGTAAGCAAGATCAAAGCTAATGGCTTAGTGGTCAAATCTCTGGCATTTGTATAAATAAAACGAATAAATAGATCATTAAATTTCCATTATTATCATTTTCAAATGATATTTCTGCTAGAGAATAGTTACTTGTTATGACTTAGATCGATAAATACGACTGTACTTTTATTAAAGAAGTGAATCATGCTTAAATCTTTACATCATATTGTTGTGTGTTTCTTTTTTCCCCCTCAAAAACCAATTTTAATATAAGATTATACTTTACTTCTCTGTTGCAGGTAAAGCTCAGAAGAAATGGAGCCCTTCATTGTCTTGGTGACAACTCTTATGATCTTACTCGTTGGAAATTTTTGTTGCGGAATTTTACCTGTGTTTTTTATCAAAATCGTGGGATATTCATATGAAACTGAAGACGCTTCAAGGAGAAGGAGTAAAATTCTTGCTTTCTTTATATATTTCAGTGGAGGTGTTCTTATTTCAACGTGTTTTATGAGTCTGCTGCCTGCTTCAAGAAAGGAATTCGAGAAACATGAAATAAAGATACATAAAAGTAGGTACATGTACTTGAATAACTTTATCGATGTTGAGAATAATGAGATATAAGTCCTTCATCTTCAGAAGGGGGTGGGGAAACTGCAATTTTTTTTCTTTTTCCTTGGAGGGGGAGGAGAAAGTCCCTGAAAACGATTACGACAAACTAAAGTTGTTTTATTGTTTAATTTAAGATTCTACATTGGCATGTTCTTTTCCAATGAGAGATTCCTTCCGAATATTAATATTAGGGGTCAAAATAAGTTAAATAATCACCGGAAACTTTTTGTAGCATTCTCTCACTAAAACAATCAATTATGAACATAATCAAACTTTTGCATTTTCATAATTAAAGTGTTGTGAAAATATTTATTTACATGTTCCTAGACATTTTTATATTAAATTGTTTAAACTGCATTGCCGTTTTAAAGAATATTTTTTCCTCATCGTTTAATATTATCAAATCAGTCGTGGACTAACGTGATCACGTTAAATATTACATTAAATAAAATGAAATCATATCTGGTCATTCTTAACCTAACCTGTCTTTCTAGTATGTAATCCACTGCTTA
Organism: Stegodyphus mimosarum; assembly: GCA_000611955.2. Lineage (NCBI taxonomy): Eukaryota > Metazoa > Arthropoda > Arachnida > Araneae > Eresidae > Stegodyphus > Stegodyphus mimosarum. The sequence goes on along the minus strand of KK118226.1, from coordinate 624,426 downwards.
ATTTTTTTGCGTCAGACGTATTATAAAAAAATGTGAAAAGTACAAATGTGACTGTTCAAGAATGGGAGCAGAGACTGCGGTAGTCTAAAACTGTGTTACACTAGTCCTTTGGAGGGAAAAGCGGCAACGACGTAGAACAAAACATTTTCCGCGTACGTGATCCATGGACCTTATAAGAGATAAGGTCCATGGATAAGGTATATTTCTTATAAGGTCCATGACACAGACGGAAACTCGCTTTATGAGCTTTAAAAGTTGTCACAGGCGCACGACTAGATGGCTCTTCATATCGGAAATTTGGGGGAGAACATGAATTTTTGTGTGTATTTTGGGCTTTTTACGGTTCTGTTTTTTAATAAAGTAGATTCAATTTCTACTACTTAGATTAAAACTTCTTGCTTTATGTAAGAGAAGCAGGAAACAGTGATTTGTATTAATATACGAGACGATTGCAGCAAGGAGATGCAAATGGTTTTAATTGAAGAAATGCATTTGAAAGACACCGAAATTTCTTTTAATTACTTTCACATGCGCCTCATCAATTCGATGAATTTCTAGCCCCGATTGAATCATTAATCCAAAAGCAGAACACTAATTTTAGTCGGAATGTCGCAGAAAAGAATTCTTTGAAAGATAAGAATATGATATCCCAGAAAAGGATAGTTGTATGTATCTAATTTATGAATTTTGTTGAATGATAATTAAACATTTCTAATTGCATATTTCGATTTTAGAGGGTGAATTTTTCATGGAGTAGAACACCATAAAATTTTTTGCATGATGTATGAACTTCCCTTAATATAATTACTTTAATTAATGTTATAAAAAATTATATTTTATTTAAATGTATGTAGGATTTATGGGATTACTAAGCTAAATATCAGATTTGAAAAAAAAGGAAGCAGTTATTTAAAAAAAAAGTTAATAAACAATAGAAATTTTTTACCTTCTGCAATTACTTAAATTATTCATTCATACATTAATGAAGAGCTACTGTCTAAAGTTTTATTTTATAGAGTCACTTTTGTCTAAAAACTCATTGAAGTAACTGCATTTGTATAATATTTCTTTTTCCGTTTTAAATATTGCATTCCACAAATTAGTAAATTTGCTAATGCTCACGCAAGTCTTCTTTAAATTGATGAAAATTTATCATTAAGATTAAACCTCTGGTTAAGTTTTTATATGATAAGTTGTCTGAAAAGTCATGCATGCTTCGGAAAGCAAACATGAAGTCATTAAAATGCTTAGAAGTATTCCATAAAATCAGCTACATACTGACAAGCTTCCTTTCTGTATAAATAAAAGTTTTATTTTTTTTTAACAAATGGTTTAGAATTAAAAACTCACTTTTTTTTTTTAAATTAGGTAAAACAGCAGTTTTATACTAATACCACTATCGCTTTTGCTAGTCTGGCGTCAGTCGATAGATAATCAGATGGGAACAGTGAGATCATCCTATGAATTGTGTTAAAGGCCCGTTAAAAAAAAGATAGTGATCACAGTGCCGGCTGGAAGGTGAAAATTACATTTATAATGAATGAAAAATGAATGCAAATTTCCTTACATAAAAAAAATATCGCGGTAGATAAGAAAATTTCATGCATTCACACCATCATCAAAGGCAAGAAAAGTCCAAAACCCCAATACAAATATCTAACATCCCATCTAAACTTTAAATCAGCGTGTTACCACTGCGCTAACGCGTCTTGCGGAAAGTGATGGGTTTCAGACTATAGGTTCAGAAAACTGAATGAGGTAGCGATAAATTTTTTTAACATTCTTTTAAAAATACCATATTTGTTACAACACCATCTTGGTGACGCTTGGGCTTGAATCCACAATCTTTGACTCCGGAAGCTAGCGTTTTATTCATTAGGCAACAAGAGCACTCTTAACGGTAGAATCGTAGATTTTATGCAAAATTCAAAATCCATCACTGTTTTCTGTAATAATCTATTGCTTTAAATTGTGTAAAAATTATAAACCGTAGATATGTTATGCTTGATTAGCAAAGTTTATTACTTCTACTAAACTTGAGAATTTTTCTTTAAATACTTTATGAAGATATTCTATTAACTTATTCATTTTTAATTATCATCGGAAATTTTTATTAAGATTAGTCCTCTTTACATTTTCTTCAAGAAGAATTTTTGAAAAAATATTCGTTTAAAAACTGTGGTATAAAATGGACATTTGAAACGAGATATTTGAAACTGACGCGAAGCGGCGAAGAGTTATTATGGATTGCCTAGTCAGAAACTAAAACAAATGTCGTTGTAATTTAATATATTAATACTGTCCTGTCGCGAAAATATTCAGATACGTGTCGCGAAAATATTCAGACTCTTTAACTAAACTTGTGAATAAAATAAGTAATACATAATAAGGGGGATGAAGTTGCGTCAACTCGCTCGGTCTCCGGTCGTCCGGAAAATATCGCTTCTGATTCATCACCGCTTTTCGGCCGAACGCGTGATCGCGTTGGTGTTGTTCTGCACCGCGTACGGTACCAAAGTAAAGTACCGCCACGGTACTGACTTACTTAACATCAACTCAGGGGTTAAGAAATTATCTAACCAAAAAGAAACAATTTTTTTAGTTTCTAATTTAACCCTAAGTTCAAGTTCAAAAAGTTAACAATTTTTATGATCGTAATTCTAGGAAGATAAACTGCGTTGTGTTTTGTACGTTTCCGGGACCGAGCATGTGAATGATTAAGTTAAATTAATACCAATAGCACATAAATCATTTTTACTAATAAATATCAATTTATTTCGTGTTAGGACCTAAGGAGAAGTACATTGCCTTTAATTGGCATCTAAAAGACACATAAATAGCTCTTAATCATTATTTTAGGTATTTGCCTTTAAACTTATAACGTTCATTAATGATATGCCCAAAAAAATGGACAAAATTTACACATAATGAAAAATTTTACTATTATTCATAAGCAAGGCAGGAGTATCCCAAAATTACCATTGTTACATCCTCGTAGTTAACATTATACTTTATTAAAGCATTTCCTCTTAAATAAAATTTAAATTCCAAATAAGGCATAATCTATTACATATAGAGGTTTTTCGTCAAGGCAAAACACTTAGTTATTTCATACTTTTTAAGAGCAGAAAAATTGGCGAAGATGAATTCCGGCTGATAATAAAGTTCAAACCCTCCTTATATTTTTTCTTAGTTTATTAAGCTATGCATTACTCAGGTTTCTGCACAATTATGATGAACCAAGAAAAACACTTAAAATCCTAAGTAAAGGAAGAGGAAGAATTTTACTTGTCTAAGGCGCGCAGCCCGTGACCGATGCTTGAAAACTGGCGGAAGTTCATCACAAATAAAAATGGCGACAAAGGCGGATGACAGTCTATGATACCACATTCCTCAAAATGACGTATTTTCTCCTTATGGAACGCTGGAGCTCAGCTGGTGAAGTTCTAGAAGGTTTAACAAGATGACACTCACGATGCATGAAAATCCGAGAGTACTCATCACACTCTAGTCGGAAACGAAGACTTGCTTCCTCATGGTCGCACGGACTCCTCCTCCAAGAATTAGGGAGCTGTTACATAATTCAGCTGCAGACAGCGATATGGGGCATGTAAGACAAGCTCCTTAGCTTATGCAGACCTTACTTCTCACGGTATCAAGAAAACTCTGAAGTCTGTGCCCAGAATAGTGACACCACTCGGCTGTTCATCGCAGATAATCGAAATACGCAGCTCACAAATTAATATCACTTCGTAGACAAAAGAAGGCTGGATTCTCGACGAAAAACGAGTGCTACGTACCAGCTCTACTGCCAGCACATTAGGCAAATTAACGTTTTAGTGTCCACATCTATTTCTCTTCACGAGACACTTAATTTAATTCTATTTTTCCAACTCCATAGAACTACTCGCGTACTCTCTGACTCGAAGTTCTTTAAAAAATCTGACCAACAAGTCCCTCGATAATTCCGATGAAAAGGCAAACACGAATCCTAATTGAAAATATTAACTTAGTACAATCGAAAAA
>KK118226.1:542454-620390 GCA_000611955.2 Stegodyphus mimosarum | reverse complement strand
AGAAATTTAAGGAAGGCTGGCATTATGGTAGGAAAAGCAACTTACTACCAAGGCAGCCGAACAAAAAGTCGATTCTTCCGATGAAAAACATATGTACGCATTATAATTAACGTTATTAACGGGAAGACATTAACTTTTCCAAAAATCCAATGGAACGCATGTTCTGGTAGCATGGTGGGAAAACCACTTACTAACGACCTGTCGAGTACTCAGCATCACACCCACGGCAGCCAAGTTAAAAGTGACGAACACACAAAAAAGCAGGATACCAGACATCTAGAATTTCGCACTCCCCAAACACGGTTAAAAACAATATTCTGCCAAATCGATCAAAACAACCTCCTGCGCAAGCGCAGCCAGTCAAATATAGTAGCCAGCAGTGGACAGAGCCACGCCAAACCTGTTGACCTTTCGCGGAAGCTCATGTTAACCCTTGATCTACTCTTTACGTACACCATCAATCCTGGCAACCGAAGACAAAGCAAGAACCTTCTAGACATTCTACTTGCATCTCGTACTTCGAAAACGGAATGACGCAGCAAAATTTCACTTCGCTTCCTGATGGTTTTATACAGAGATTATTTTCTTACTTTCACGAATTTTCCGATTAAATTTAGCATAAAAAATAGCATTGAAGCATTGGTTTTCCGGCCGATAATTCAGATAATAAATTATTAACAAAATAAACTATTAACCCAAATAATGAAAATAATTTTAGTTCTTCCTAAATAAATATAATTACTCTTATACTTTTCCTAACGGAAAAATTCCGATATTTTTCAACACAACAGTGTGAATTGTCCTTATCTGTGCTTGTCGAAAATGTTTAGTCAACAATAAATTTGCTGCGACTGTAAGTATGTCTTTAAGCCAGAGCTGGATTAACCACTAAACAATATAATCACGTGCTTAGAGGATCATATGGAAAGGGAGAACCACAAGAAGGTCGTTAGGTATTCAGGAAAGGGGGCATCAAAAAATTTTTCATTGCTAGTTTTACCATGGAATGCATGATGCAACTAAACAAAAGTCGAAAGAGAGAAGGAGAAAACTGGCGTACGCATATGTAGGAGCACGGAAAATGTGTTAATTCTTAGGGCCTCTAAAAGTCTTAACTCGGCTCTGCTTTAAGCACTAGCTACATTACACTCTACATTATTCACATCGAAGGTTTTATTACAGTCACATATATTATGATAAACTTAAGAACCCTCTTAGAGTCTATGTTTGGCTCCAATTGCTTTTAATTCAGTTATTATTTGAGTGCTCTCTTTGCATAGTTTTCCGCCTACGAACTCTGTCAACTGTGAATTTTCTTGAAGTGACTTTCCAAAAATGTCCTTTCTTTATTACTGATCATCCCTTTTTATTTATTTATTATTTTCGCTTAAGGAAACTTGTTGCGCTTATGCCTTTATCTCGATTTGTAAAACCAAAAATTATTATTCAGGATTTTCCAACAGCGAATAATTTCTTACTTTAAATGTTTCTAAAAACTTTTCCACTGTTGATAATTGTTATTTATCATCTTTCCAATGGAATATTTATTTTCAGTATTATCCATCACTTTTGTTTTGGCTTCTAACTGCATGTTATCGGGAAAAGAAAAAAGTTGCAATATTTTAATTGCATAATGAAGTTGAATTCTGAAATTGTTCATCAAAACTCAAGATGTGCGAATTATTAAGAAATAAAATAATCAAAATTTTACCTCTAAACAATGTAACATGCAGTCTCAAATCTAAGTTCTCTTTATTCAGTTTAATAATAAAAAATTAAATTTGAGATAAGTATACGTAAAGGAAAACCAAATAGTGTACTTCTTTAAATGCAAGAATCTACACCCTGGATAAAGATCTTCCATGGATGCATACATATGAGAAGTTAAGTTATTTGGATATGGCAAAGCACACGGGCGCTATCTACCTAAAGGAAGCCTTCATGGGGAACTTTCTAAGGGGAATTGATATCATATTGACATTATGGACTCGGAAAACCACGAAAATCATGCAGCCATCCTGTTCGCCTGGATTCCAACCCACATCGAACTCTCATTATTCAGCGGTCTTAACCACTCGGCCACTGGTGGGTGCCACAAAGGCATAGAATCATCATGCCCATGTATTTAAACCAGAGAGAAAACAGAAAAAGGTACATGGTACCAATATCCGTTCAAATGACGGATGTAGCGGTCCATCATTCATGATGGATGAGATATAACTTGCAAATCATTTACATTTTACTTATTCACCAATATAGTTCTTATATCAAAGCTGAGTATGTAAATCTTAGTAATAATTCTGCAATTTCAGGTGAAGAAAATATAGTTATGACAGAGAAGAATGAACATATCCATCATGAAGGTTTTCCCTTGCCAGAATTCGTCATATTGTGTGGATTTTTTGCTGGTTATATGATTGAGGAAATCATATGCTTTGCTATGTTTCGTTTTCGGAAAATAGAAGATGAAGCTGAAAATACCAAAATGAGGTTCTGTAGTTGCGCCAAAAGACATACAGAATGCAGCCGGACATTTAAAGTTGTAAAGCCAGATCAAACATTATTTGGATTGGAAAAGAAGAAACTTTTACCACCTGAAGTAGCTTCAGGCGGAGGAGAATGTTCAGGATTTAATAGGTATTTAATTCCTTCATCTGTTCTTCTACTAACAAATGTTATATGAAAGTATACCAGTATTCTTTGTGACTTATAGCATTATAAACTGTTTAAATGTTTTAAGGAGAACAATTATTTTCATAATATAATTTTCTCAAATGGTGATTTTAAAACAATATTTTTCCTACTTGCAAATTATTTCATAATATTGCATAAGAATCAAGTTATAGATACATCATTCATCTTCAGTTTAATTTTTTAATTAAAAAATAAGAAGAATTTTTAATTATTATATGCTTGCTTTTAAAACACTTAAGTATTTTTAATCCATTAAAATAATAATACAGTGTTTCCGTTTAGGTCTATGGATAATGCAAAAAATCTTATACGATCGTCAATAATTGCTCAACCCGTACCGAATTATGGAGCTGTATCCAATTTGCTCGAAGAAAGGAGAAATGAAGCGCCTCCTATTATAGTAGGTGAAGAAGTATTTCCGATTGTTCAACACACAGCAACTACAGTGCATCAAGTATTACCCACAAATAATTTATTTATTTTTCTTTCGCTATCATTTTTTGCCATTTATCAGGGTATGATTACTGGACTTAAGACATCACCATCTTGGACAGTATTGCTGCTCGTATGTCTCCAACAGTTCCTAATTACTTTTGTTGTAGGGACAGATATTATAACATACAGTGACAAACTACTGCAGGTTATAATTTATGTTAGCGTGTTTTCTATTATGTCGCCGTCAGGAATCTCATTATCGATGTTTGCTAGAAATACTGTACTGGAGATGCCAGTTTTAGTTGGTGCAATAATAATTGGACTTACATGTGGAATTTTGCTGTATGTTACATTCTTTGAGATCTTACACCGTAGAACTATTCTTGGAGTACATGGTTTACCAAAATTTTTTGCAGTGACACTTGGGTCAGGTATTATGGCAGCCTTACAATATGCTTCTATAAATTATTGATGAACTGCCATCCATCCACCAAAAATGAAAACTTTCTGGATATATGGATTAACTTCAAATGCATTCATGTTCCAGGTTCTCCATCGAAAAACGTACACCTAGTTGTACAAATACATGAACAGGGCTCGAAATGGTAAATTATGTTGGCAGACGAGAATTCATTCTTTAATTGACATTGGTTTTATAAAAAAAAACTCATTTAGGCATTTTTAAATTTTAAAAAGCTTTTATGAAAAACCATTGTCAACTAAAGGTTGAACTTTATTGATTTTAGAATACTCTGTGTTAGTTTCACAGGAGATTCTTACATGGTGGTTATTGAAGCTATGAAATTGCTAATAATTTAAGTATATAAATCGGTTCTAAGGAGTCTAAAAATTGTAAATTTAACGAGCATAAAGAGACTTTGCAAATCAATGATCATACACTTTCTGTAAAATGACATTTATATAGTTTTATAACACATATATGTATATATATCTATATTTACAGGATCTTTCAGTTCTTTTGTGTCTTTGTGGAATTGGTTCTAATTTCTTACTTTTTTGTCTATATATACATATATAGACAAAAAAGGTATATGGGCCTGAAAAATTCCTATAATACTTCTAATTTGGAAGATATCATTTTTTTAATTCTTTGAATTACAGTCTAAAAGTATATCAATGGATTGAATTCGCTGCATAAATAAATGAAAATACTCACTTTTACTGAGTAACTTTTAACATCCTTTCTTAAATTTAGATAATTATCCGTATTTATTATAAATGTCAACTCTTACCGGTTTGCTATAAAAGACTGGTAAAGGAGGAATAATGTATTGACTCTCAGAAAATTCTTTTATTTTTATTATAGGCAAAATATATAAATTAATGAGGTAAATATGCAACACATACATTTGTTTTAATATTATATTCACCCATTTCTATCACTTTCTTTAATGCAAAACAATCAATATTATAATACACTCACTTCCAAAAGTTAAGCACAGAGATATAAATGAAAAAAAAAAAAAAAAAGAAAAGAAAATAAAACAAGTACTGCTTTGATTGACACAAAATTCGGCAGGAAAGTAGCATATATATTTATGCATAAAACAAAATCAATAATTATATACAGAAATGAAAACAATATTAAATTTTTGTAAACAGTAATTACTTAAAATAGTAATTTTAAGATAAAAATTATAATTTAAACAGAAATTGTGTAAACAAATTAATGCTAATTATGAACTAATCTATAATATCATTTAAATTCAGTAGCATAAGTAAATCAAGTTCAACCAAAACTTGAAAAAAATTTTACTAATTAATAAAAATGAAACTAAATTTTATTAAAATGCATACATGAATGATTGCTGAGTAGGCCGGAGACAGACTTATCAAGGGGAAGTTGCCTCCAAACCTAGCTCCCCAATCATTCAATTCGTGTTTCGTCATTCATGTATTCAAGGGCAATAGTTAAAACCAAAAGTAAAGAACATTAAAAAAAAATACCACCTAATTGGTTGGAGAAATTAAAAACCAGGAGTAAATAATCATAAATAGTGAAACATTCCGAGAAAAATTAAATTTTTCTAATTTTTAAAAAATTTTATTTAAAAATTTTTTAAAATTTTTTTAATAAAAAAAAAAATTAATTAAATTTTAGAAATTTTAGAAACCCTTGTATACATAAAACCTCCCCGACACGAATATGCATATTATTAAAAAATATTTAAAATATTAAGTGAAATCTAAACCGAAACTATACAGAATGAAGAAATTAAATATTTTCAATTATTAAATATATAAATATTTCGAAAATTCTTAAAAACTACATAATAAATACTGAAAAAAATTTTAATTAAAATTAAAAGCAAGTAAATATAAAGTTTTAATTTAAACTTACCAACCAAAATTGGGTAAAAGTATTGTACAAGTTAATAGATGCGTGAAAGTAAAGTTGAGTTGAGGGCCAAATTGTATTGTACTCTTTAAATTAATAGAGGGCGCTAAATAAAAAAGGGGAGTTGAGGGCTAAAAATTGCAATTTATGATTTAGAAATTATTTAATAAAATTAATTTCAAAAAATTCATAAATTTTATTAAAGTTTTTATTAAATTTTTTAAAGATCAGTAAAGCATGTTTAAATTTAAATTAACTAGACATGCAATTGTAATTTTTTTGTTTTAACTAACCAACTATTTAGGTAGGGAGTGTGGCTGAGCCAATTTAAAGATGCAAGTGTGTTGAGAAATTTTTTTAAAAAAATTTTTTTAAAAAAATGTTTTAAGTTGCGTGTAAAGTAGTAATTCTTTTAAAAAATTGTAATTTGTCAATTGTGTGAAAAGTTGGAATTTTGTGTAGGAAATTTTGCAAAAAATGTGCAAGTAATGTAAATTGTGTGTATTTTGAAAATTTGTGTAAAAATTATGCGAAAATTTCAATGCCTGCCTTTTGCAATTTTTAAAATACAAATCAGTAAAACTTTAATTTTATAATTTACAAATCAGTAAAACTTTAATTTTATAAAGTTAGAAAAATTTTTGAAAATTTAAAAGTTTAGTTTTTAGAAAATTGCTAAAAAATGCTAAAAAACTGATATAAATTTTTTACATAAATTAAAAATTGATTGATTCCTATTAGTAAATCAAAACTCTACTAAATACTGTCTAAAGTAAAGAAAGAAAAGAAGAAAAGAAGAAAACTTAAATCTTCACTCAAATCGGGCTACAATTGAGACTTTTGAAGAGAGTTGGCCCTTTATTAGTAAAAGTAAAGAATCCAGTATTGATTAAATATACATATTTACATATTTACAAATTATTTACAATATAATTTCTTTACTCTTCTACATCTTTCATTATCCTCCAGTAAAGGTTTAAGATAATGTTATCATATTAAAAAGAGGAAAAAATTACAAATTAAAAGTCAATGCCTGCCTTTTTAATACATAAATTAATAAATTTTGTTGGTACTTGGTTATCAACTTGAACGTTAATTAAGTTTAAAATTTCTTCTTTTAAATCTTCTATTTCAGTACATATATTTTTTATTCTGATTATTTGGCTACAAAACGTGTTTTCTATTACTTTTTTAGAGATATTTGAGTACCAATTAATTAGTTTAATAGTAGGAAAATTGAAATTTTTTCTTTTATCATATAATTTAACTTTGCTGTGTTTAATAATGAGCAGGTCAAGGTATTCAATATAATAAATAAATAAAATTTACTGTTATGAAACATTAAATTTTTGTAAGTTATCAGATAATGACATACTGGAGACTTAAAGAGAACTATTTATAAAGTGAAAATAAACAGCATAAAATATAAAAAAAAAGGACATTAATAGGGTATGTGATCCCCCCCCCTCATCTGTATGCAAAGTTCACACCTTGTGACCATGTCTTCAATTAACCTTATTCATGCCTTAATTATTAAGGTGGTCAACCACCACAGAATTAAGCAATCGCCATTCTTCTTGTAGAGCAGTTTCCAGCTCAATAAGAGTGGCTAGAGGTGGGAAACGTGAAGCTACAGCACGGCCGAGAACATCGCAAAAATTTTCAATGGGATTACGGTCGGGCGAATATGCTGGCCACGCCATACGCGCAATCTCTTTACTCTCCAGGTAGTCATCGACGATGTCAGCTCTATGGGGACGGGCGTTATCGTCCATTGAAACAATAGCAGGGCCAACTGCTGCAGCTTACAATCTCACAATGGGTTCTAGGACTTCATCTCGATACCGGACAGCCGTCAAAGAACCCCGTTTAAAGATGTGCAGGTCGGTGCGGTATGCTAATGAAATCCCTGCCGACACCATAATGCTTACGCCTCGGAATGCGTGATGTTCGGTGATGTTTTGGGACTGATTACGTGTTCGTTGTTCACGCCATATCCTTATACACTTGTCATCTGGCTCCAGAGCAAATCTTGACTCATCATTAAACATGACATTGCCCCAATCAGACACATTCCAATTGACATGTTCCCGGCACCACTGTAATCGTGCCCCTCTTGATTGGACGGATAGAGGAACACAAACTCGAGGTACCCGGGCGTACAGTCTACTCATATGTAATCTTCGGCGTACAGTAGCTGCAGATATCGCCTTACCAGTGGACGCTGTAACCATAAACGTCACACGTGCGGAGGTCGCTCTGCGATTCCGCTTGGCTACAATAAAAATATATCGATCTTCCGCGGGGTTTGTAACCCTTGAGCGACCGGCTACGGGCCTTCAGACAATTGTCTGTGTGGTTTGGAATTGTTTCCATAAACGTGAAATTACAGAATGATGAACGCCGAAGAAAAGAGCAACATCTGTGATCGACTCTCTTGCTTCAATGCGCCCCACAGCACGCCAGCGCTCAGAATCTTCCATTCCTCTTCTGGAAGTCATAGAAACACGTATGTCTTCAAAACAAATTGGACGAAAGTTTTAAACATCTTCTATCAGCACTTACAATCAACTTCTGTAACCCTTCATAAAGCTGGCTTCTTATAAGACTGCCTTTTTTGAATATTTCTTGACATGAAAGCGCGATTGGCTGTTACCTAACATATTTGCATACTTCTATCTACCTCTGCAGCACATTGCATCCACTTCAATTCTGATTGGCTTCTGGGAATTAGCATTTTCCTCTCCGTGCTTCACTTTTGAAACTGAGTGTATTAAAAAAAACTGTATTTAAAATGTGTCATGAAATATGTAAATATGCAAGGAATACAGTAAAGAATATTTATCTCTTTTTTTTTCATGTTTGTTAATGCCAGTCAGTGAAAGGAAAAAGTAACAATAGATTTTAAAGTATATATAAATTTATTTACAGAATTTTTATTTATTACTTTTTACATATCATTTTCAACATTAAATTAATTTTTCAAATAAATACACATGCATTAAAAAACTTTTAGAATAAACCATTGCATGAATACATAATTTTTCCCCCTTCAAAAGCACTTTTAGAAGATCAAAAACAACATGTCTGTTGAAAAATCTCAATTATGAGATACAAAGTTCTATAATTTAACTACAAAGGCATTATTAAAAACAACAGTGAAGTAAATGCCATGTTGATCAATTAGTACAAAGATCCCATATTGATTTTACAGAGCTCAGTTTATAGAAGTTTTGAGTGAGCTGTTAAGAATCTAGAAAAAAATAATATATGCATTCTTTTACAAATCACACAATGTTTAATCAAATATATATGTTATAGCTCCATAATTTAAATTTATAAACATATTGAAATATTCATTTACATTACACAATAAAATTTTACACTAAGCAAAATCAAGTTTTCTGAAATGGTAATATAAATAATAACTTTATCTAAAAATGGACAATAATATCTAATAAATATATCATCTTTTCATATTTTCTGCATAGAACTCTGTAATGTACCAGACTGATCTGGTCTTTAAAACAAATTTCGGAATAAAATTGTGCTAGAAATTTCCAGTTCCTTCATATACCTTTGTTATAGTTTTATTCAGTCAAACTGCTGAAACATCAGCTTCATGAATATACTGACATTTACTCTACAAAGCAAACTTGGGTGTTACATTACTATAAAAACTTACAAATATATTGTTACACAAAATTAATTTTTTTTCAGGGGGGATAAACACCAATTATTATAATGCAATCAATGATATATATTTCTATGAAAAGAGATAATCTATTTACTATTGAAACATAAAAGTTTATATAGGACACGATTTACATGTACTTTCTTAAAAAATGCATTAGCTCTAACTTTGAAAATTTAAACATTCCTTCAGAAAAGAAAGGAAAAGGTCCATAGCTACTAAATATAAAATGTAAAATCAACACATCACTTTACATAAAAATGGAAGATTAATACTTCATTTTCCCATTTAAAGAATAAATTGTTAAACATACACATTTCAGTTTTACTTCAAGATAAAAATCACAAATGTAACAAGAATACTGTACAACATCAGTTAAGTTACAAGACACACCATGTCTGTAAGGAAAATCAGATGTACGTATAAAGTTCAAAATCAAATACATCATAATACACTTAAATTGTACCATTTTTTTTTTAGTTTCACACTTTTACTTCTTATACTGGATATATTTATTTTCTTTCTTCAACTTTGTTTCTACCATGTAGATTATATATCTCCTCAATACTGACTCATTTAATATATTCATTGCCATAAATCATAGAGCTTATATATATAAAGAGAGAGAGGGAGAGAACTATTCCATAGTTGTATAACATTTAGTCAGATAGTTAAAGAACAGAAAAAATTGAATGAAATTTATCAAAGAATAACTGATTAAGCAATTCAAATTGTATTAAATATTTCATTGAGAGTGTCTACAAATGATGATAACAAAACTAAACATGAACTGTTTAAAAATTTTTATAAGCATATCCTTTCAAAATTCTTATTTTCACATTGAAGTTGTATGTACTGATAATTGTTCCATGTAAGTTTACACAATGAAACTTCAATTCTTCAAATCTAAACTTTTATGTGCCATAAATTGAAATTTCTTATTCACCACAATTTCATACTTGAGTAATTTAAATACATTGCAAAATAAATATATATAAAAGAGAGATTTTTATATTAATAATACTTTTTGCATTGCTATAATGTAGTGACATACTGAAATTTATAAGATACTGATATATTCCGGCAGTCCGTTGAATAGATATTTAATATGAATTTCATTTTCAGCTAAAATATATTGAATAAAATGTACTCTTAAAAATATTTAGCCCTTGAATAATATTAAAGTGGAATAAGAAATATTAACTGATGTCATATTTCTGAAAACACTGAATTTAATTAAATTATATTAAATTCCAGCAAGTTAATAAAAATTATTAAAATCTGTGATCTTGTGAGTCTTTGCAAAATGGATTGCAACCAGTTCTAGATTGTGAACTATTTTTGACTTAACATCAATAAAAATAAGACAGTTCAGTGATAGCTGTTATTCTTATTGGCATATGATATGAGGCAAAGATTTTTCACCACACAACATACCAATTAAGATGCTAAAATTAAAGGCACATCATCAGTTTTCCCCCCTCCAGGGAAAACATTTAATTTTATAATCTGTTAAAATGCATCCAGAATGTTACTAAAATTTTAAATATATTTTAAAGATAATATTGATGAGATGTGTTTCATTTCAAATTTTATGTTTGTGTATATTACACGAATTACTTTAGATCAAGGTAGTTGAAAAGGGCATTAAAAGAAAATCCAATGCTATATTTATTGATTCAAAGAAATGTTCTCTTTATCTTAAATGAAATATAAATTATAAACATAATAATTTTTCTACATATAGTAAATATAAAGAATGTAAATGCTCTTTTTTAGCATGAATCTGAATGAAAAAAATTAAACTTATACAAAAAGTATCTGTAAGAGATGTATGTTTCATTACACCTTTTTCCCTTCCCTGATATCAGAAAGTTTACCAGTATACCTTGAAACACTGAGCATATCTGGAAAATGGAAAGCATTTTTTCTATTATATGCTTAAACTAATTAAACTACCAATATTTGCAACATTATCAATATTTAAAAAGAATATAAATACTTCTAAAATTACCTCAATGACTCCCTCCCCCTTCTTAAATTTTCCTGGAAGTCACGTAACACATCAAGTGTATCATGCCATACTGCTTAAAAAACATCAATTTTTAATTTACCAATCTGCTAGTTTTAGTGCTGAAATTCTTTGTACAAACTTGATAAGAATGAGAATTTCAGCACATAGATAATACTATTGCATCAACAACTTCATTTACTTTTAGATTATATGTGAAAAAATGATCATTAATGTTTTCAAGAAATATTATTTCCTAATCTTAAACTATGATAGCTTTTATAATCTCATGACAACAATAACTCTGCATCAAATATGTACATGTATGTATATATATTGAATAAATAACTGTAAATAACATATTATAAATAATATATAAAATAATTTGATATAAAAAATACTTCCAAATTAATTAAAAATTTCTTTAAAGAAAAGTTATAATAAAATATTAATATTCTAAATAAATTTAAATATTCTTTAAAGAAAAGTTATACGATTTTATTTACGTCATTTTCTGCTTTATGCAGTTCAGCGAAATCTGCCTAAGACAACACCAGTGTTTCCAGACTTTGTGAGGTAACATTCAGGACTCGTCAATTTTACAGTTGGTCATCTAGAGAAAATGATCACCATACGAAGTGCCACTCTATTTTGGTTAAAGTGGTGTGTCAACAATGAACTAATGGGACTAGGTTAGTCCCCTAATATTTTATCCAGTAATACTTTCAAGTACATTTTTACCTAGCATTCAGTAGCTTAAGAAAGAATATCATTTCACCTTTTTTGAAACAGAGCGCTATTCAAGTGCAGTCAGTTTTCACGGAAATGGGTCTTGGGTCTCGCCGCCTCTGTGCAAGGAAGAACTCACTGACTTTCATATGTCCCCCTAAATGCCTTAGATATTCTGTTAACTACTGGCAGAAGAAATTTTAATTTCCTTGTGCCTCTTATAAGCAAAATTAATTTTAGCCCCATATTTTAATTCATCTTCATGAAAGCATTCTTATGGTACATGAATGAAAGGACTGCAGCAAAAATAAAAGGAATTTTGCAATAGACAACTTTCTAGTTGAAATGGTGCAAATAACAAAAGAGAAACTCCATGATAAAGAAATAATATAAAGACTGCTTAAAAATAAAGGCAAACGTGACAACGTATAAAGACAACGTATGGTACGTGAAATAAGGCAAAGTAAAATATATTGCCGCAGCAATTCCAAGTTATACAAGGTGATAGGAAAAGCTAACCCCATACAAGAAATCATTATAGTGCCTGCACAAGCAATCTCTACTGCTGTTTTATGAAATGCTTTCATAGCTGTACATGTCTCAATCTATGTTCTGAATCACTTGTCTATCGTGCCTTGTTTTATTTTCAAAAGTTGACAAATGACAGATTTACTCCACATGTTCTCATTTGTACAAGCATGAAACATTATATCCATTGCTCAGAAGTGGAATATTATATAATTTCAAAATGATTAATCATATACAAAATAAGAAATAATATATTTTGCCGGCCTAGTGCTCTTTTTGAGACAAAATGTTTTTAACTAATTATTTTTCTAACATCAATCAGATATAAAAAATAATTTATTTATATGGTGAGATCATTCTTCTGACTTGCCCTCTTTATCCAGTTTTCATAAGTTCATCAAAGCAATTTCCGCATTATTGTACTCATTAGTTTTCAAATTATATCCTTTATATTTAGATATCAGTAAACCTTGTCATGCTGAATACCTCCTTATGATGACTGCTTCTGGGCCATCCAGATGGTATAGTGGTTAAGGAAGCCTGACTGTGATACCGAAGGGTCTGGGCTCGAATTCTGGAGAAGGCATGGATGTAAAATTGTCTGTCCCTTCATAGGAGGTAATGGTGGCTGCCTATTATGTGCCTTCGCAATAAAATGGCCACCATTTCTGGGCTTAGAAGTGGCCAATGTCATTATGAGCAAGTGCCTGCCATTGGGGGTTGGGGAATGATGACCACTTCTGAAAGTGACTAGTATTTCTGCAAACATAAATAAATGCTAGTTCTGAATTTCATCTCTCTAAAGGTAACCGCAAACTTGTTCATGCCCAGTCATCTTCAAAAGGTTTCTAATTTTTTTTTCATATTTACTCCCCTTGAGTAAAAACCATGGCATGCCATTGTTTGATTTAATTTATTAAAACCATATGCATTTATTTCAAACGAAATGTTTCCATATTAGGCTTATTGTAATTTTGTAGAGCTACAGCAGGATAAAAATAACAACAGATATTACTCTGAACTTCAAATTAAACTTGAAATGGAAAGTCATTTTGTTTCAATAACATCCAAAACTACCAAAACACCATAAAATATCAGTATCTGGATGAATATTCAAGCAATTAAAATCTATTATATTCATAAATTTGACCTCATTTATGTATTTTTAACAAAAAGGAAAAATAAATTATGTGTTATATTCAAAGTATTTGCACACTGGAATTATGTACTGATTGGCTTTTAAGCTGACATATTTTCATTCACCTGAGATTTTGATAATTTTGGAACAATAATGTTCTGAAATGCAATATTACAGATACCTGATATTTGCATATACACTTAAAATAAAAAACAACACTCCAATTTAGTTCTCTTCCAGTGCATTACTATATTTAACACTAATTTTCATTTTTCATTTGCTATCTGCACTTCTAAAAATTCTCATTTCCATGACACATTTGTATGAAAATACAACTCAATGGAAATATTCTATGATATTTTTATGATTCGATATCAGATAACTTCTCATAAGTTTAGGCCTTTGGTTTTCCCTTATATATACTAAATTTCTTTTTATTAATTCATACCAAAAAATTTACAAATGACGATTTTACATCTCACTCATCTCACAAATAAGAAGCAGAATCAATTACAAAATTCTTTTTTAGAACTAAATGTAGGGCATCATATATTCTACTCAATGTATTTTATGATTAATATTCCTAAAGCAGAACCTATATTCAACATAAATGTAAAACTATAGCATTGCATAATTTTAGTTTTATACTGCAAAACAGGAAAATGAAGAACAAAGAAGAGTTTTGGAAGTGGAATTTTAAAGTCAATACTTTTTCTTAATAAAAATCCAGCAGTTATAACAATTAGCTATTAATCATATGCACATACATACATAATATGCATATATAAAAGGAATGAATGTATACACATATGCAACATAATATGCAAATGTAAAAAGCAGTGAGTTCCTTATGCATTCCTTTCGTATGTTTGAACACAATTAACTCAAAGGGTTAATTTTGTTCTGGTTAAATACCCTTCTGAAAAAACACTAAAAGAATTTAAATACTATTACTAAATCTAAAACACTTATCAGAAAAGTAAGATTATGTGCTGTGAAAAATGACTATATAAAAATCAGCCGATCCAAAATAATTAAATATATTGACCTATTCAGAAGCTAAGTCCAATATTCTGCTCAAAATAATAATTTTTTTGTCTTTTAATAAATAATTTTCACTAATATTAATGTAGTTTTTGCTGTGATCAAGTCATATTACTCTACATATTTCCCTCCAAAAATCAAAATACTAGGAGCAAAGCTTTTCATAACAACATTAGGTTAGTTAAAAATATTCTATGACAAACCAGGAAATTCAAGTATTAAACAAAAAAAAAAATGGCATGTAATGTAAACCTCCAGCTTTCTCCTGTAATACTACTTTGTTCATGATAAATCTTCAGAACATACTACAGCATTACAGTACAGATAACAGATACACAGCTTCAAACATAAAAGCCTGTAATAAAATTTCAGACTCAAAGAATTTAAATATTTAATTTTCATATTAAAATTAGGAACTAATTATAGCAATTTATGCATCAGCCTATAACAAATATTACCCTCATTCATTTTAGAAAAAAGATTTTTAATACAATATAAATTTTAGATCTCAAACAAAGTCACCATATTTTATAAATATGTTATAAAGTAATGTGTATAGAATATATTAATATTTCATTAATTTAAAAAGAGTATTCTAAATATTAAATGAATATATAATTATCACACATATGGAGCTAGAACATCTATTTGATTTTTTCAAATAAAAGTAATACATTTTTGATAAAAAAATATTCAACTTCAATCTTCTATTAAATCAATATTTCCAGGGGTTATTCTGATAAATCAGATTTGGCTGCAAACTGGCATTTTCAGCTATATAGTCACAGAAAAATGCTTAGCTACACAAAGTCTTGACGAAGTGCTTACACCTCTGCATAAGGCTAATAGAATAAAGTTAAGCATGCAGACTAGGAAGTCAAGGAAAAGAAATACACACATATTATCACAAAGTTGCCAAGTAGCATATCTATAGTTTTAAACAAAAATAAAGTCCTTATATTTCCTAATAACTTATACATGTATTTTAAACCTATGTATCAAATATTTGAATTTACACCATTTCGGAATTTAATGAATTGTTATTTTATGAAAAACCAAAGATGTATTTTTGTAAATAATTGAAAAACTTTTGGTAATAAATTATACATACTGTACAAAATAAATTAATAATAAAATGTAATTAAAATTTATGTTGTGTTTATATTTTCATAAAAACTGAAATATGCTCAGAAGATGTAATTATTACATGAAAATACAAAACTAAGTATATATTTATGCAGATAAAATTCTTGTGACAGTTATAATGAGGCACTTCTTCTTTTGTTCGGTTCATGAATAAAAATCAGCTGTAAATTTAAGCAAAAATATTTTTAGGAATATGGATCAAATTAATAAACCGTGTGCTACAGTCATAAAAACATTTCAAGAAATTTTTACTTTATTAAGAATAACTGAGTTTGTCCAGTGCAATTTAAGACACTCAAAACCCATGCAAAAGATACATTAAAAGAGAGTTAAATATGTTAGTCATTTCATTATTTCAGAGTAGTAACCGTAATAAAACTTTATTTGACCAAAGTAATTAATGGTGTGCTACAGTTATAAAACACACTTTAAGAAATTCAAGAAATTTTTACTTTATTAAGAGTAACTGAGTTTATCCAGTGCAATCTAAGAAACTCAAGACCTATGTCAACTAAAAAGCTAGCAAATTATACAGTAAAAGACAGTTAAATATATTAGTCTTTTTGTTATTTCAGAGTAATCATCATAATAAAACCTTATTTATTAAATTTCACATATGTTTCACACTAGCAGTGTGAAAAAATTGTTATTATATTTTCAATTATAGACAATGCGGATGTTATTTAAAAATCTCAAAATTTTCAGAAAAAATAAAAGGGAAAAAAAAAAGAAACATGGCACTCAAATGTGACTCAGATGAATGGAGAAATGAAATCATGGAATGTTTACAAATTTTCAAAGCAGTCACTTTCTGCTGCAACCCATATTCCCCAGTTTTCTGAAAGTTATTTTATTCCCTCTTCAATGAAAGTATTCAGGTCTGAGAATGTATCTGCTTTTGAATACTTTATGATGCACTGACACTGGAAGAGCTAAAATCTGGACTATACACATATTTTATAAGTGGAATGACAATATGTGCCACCAGCCTATATGTGAGAAACACAGTTTTTCACATTGTCTTAAAATCCTGATCAAAATTTAAAAGCTTGAAATCTCTTTCCTCACTAAAAATTAATCTTTTTTTCCATGTACTGAGAGACTTCCCACTTATATAATACTATCACGTTCATCATACACAGATGAAAAGGTGAAACTCCAGCACTGCATTTAACACATGATGATAGTAATTCAGGTTGCTACATTTTTGTGGCCCAGGGCAATCTTTGTGAATCATAATTTCTGCTTGGTGCAATCACCATTAGAATTTCTAAAACTACCCCATGCGCTTTGGGAATCAGACACAAAAGATCCAATCTGTGTCATATTTGAATGCTTTAGTAGAAAATAAGATAAATATTTATGTTTAATTTTTATGGTAAATAAAAAATGAAAACAAAAAGAAGTTAAAACTTCTAATGTATGTGATAATAACAAATAAGCATTAATTGCATCAAGTAAAGTGCAATGCATTAGAACTTTATGTAGTATTTTTATTTATACAACTAAAAACATAGATGATTAAAAAAAATATTGTATTCATGTTTTCCGTATAAATTTAACAGATTTTTATAGACACATTTTAACAGCATCCAATATATATAGAAAATATTTTTTTAATTTATTAAAGATACAGACAAACAATCAAGTTTCAATGTATCATTAATAAAAAAGAATTATCTATAAGCTCTTACTAGTCTAAGTTCACATCTTTTTTTTTATATATATCAAATAGCATCGAAAGTTAAGGAAATGCTTCCAACATTTTCATAAATAAAAACAAATATGGCACATTAAAAGCTCCAGGAAAATAATAAAAATATTATTATTACATAAACTTTCAAACTATGAATTAAGGTCTTTACACAATTTGAAATACAAAAATGAAATTATAAATGGAATAAATAATTTTAATTCTAAATGTGAAGTAATATATCTCAAGTATCGCTCTTCAAAAATAAACATATTTATACAAATCCATCATATTTTTACTCTACTTCAACCTTGTTTTCTTTTTGGACATCAAAGTTGCCATTCACAGCAAACTACTTGTTACCAATGTCTTTCAAACAAAATAAGATTCATGGGAAAGTACCAAATTTTAAAACATTTTCCATGCTGGCAAAAGATGATAGAAGTCTATAAAAACAAAGAATTTTTTGTTAAATAACATATAATAAAAACAAATAGCTTTTCCTTAGGTTTTTTTAGAATGATAAATTAAAACCTGCTTGAAAAAGACATGTCAATTAATAATTTTTAATTAGATTAAAATGAACATTGAAGTTGAAAAGAAAAATGGTGAAAGTTAGCATCACAAATTAGGATTACATATAAATGTCAGAGTTTTATGTACTTTACAGCAAATCTTTTAGCCTTTTACCTTTGCCATCAATTTTTTTCCCATTTTTAAAAACTAAGGCATATTTATTTGCCTGAAGAAATTTTCTTACACCTTTTAGTTAAGATTCACTTTTGCTAAGAGTTTTGAAAATATATTCATGCAGGAATTTTCTTTGAGAAGCTTACATAAAATTTATCTAACATCTCCAATCCCATCTCTAATTATGCTGTTGATATTTCACAAGACAAAAAAATGACATAAATGATAGTCATAAGTAAACCAACAAGAGAATGTTCACAAGAAGCTTCAACAGACCTTAATTCATAAATTAATAAATTTGTAATGATTTAAAAAATATCTCCTCAAAAATAAAATTACAGTTTTATAATTAATCAATAAAACTCGTAAAAGAGTTCATGAAATTATTACAAAATACTTTCTGAATAGAAATAAGAGTGGTGACTGTGTAAGAATGATTAGCATTTGAGGCATGACTAGGCACTTCATTTAGACTGATGCATGATTTATAATATATTGAATGCATCATAAGTATCGCAAGATATTTCCATTTAACATATGAATTTTATTAAACAAATGTGCCACAAACTTTAATGTAATTTAATATTTGGGGCTTAGAATAGGATGTGAATAGATGAATAATTTTATCAATTTCTGAAATGTCTTCTAACATGCAACAAATAACAAAAAATTTCACAAAATTTCAGTCGTTATTATATTTTCATGGAAATAATTACCTAATGAATTAAAGCAAACAAATCAACCTCAAACTTGGTTATAAAATATCTATTTCTTTTTCAATATAGATGACAGATGTTTTCTGAGAAAATTTTTATTTTAAATCAAGGTAGCAAAATCATATAAAAAAGGAAGCTAAGAAATAATGCGATCATTAGTTTCAATATAAACAGAAGACAGTAAAACATAAGAAAAATATTGCAACAATAAATCCACCTAACATTAATAAGTGAAGTTGAATGCAAAAATATTCATAATTACATTTTATCTTACATAATTAAAGCATACATTACAGATAAACCTAGTGACATGCCACTTTACCTAATATAGGAAATGATGGAACATCAGAAACTGCGTTTACTGCGCAGAATGTTGGCACCTTAAAATCTATGAGATTCGATAGTCTTCATGATAAAATCTGTACAATGATAAGCTATCATCATTGAGCACCAAGTTTCAGAATAAGACCAAAGCAGCTAAGGATATAGTCAATGGTTCTGATTTACAATGAAATTGAAAATATACAAATGCTGCTCCAAAATCATAGTTTAGCATTTCATTGTTAGGCACATAAAATGCTGCCATCAAGAAATTATTTCTAGAAAACAGTAACATCTTAGACAGTAATAATTGTACTTCAGCAATCAATCACAGCTTTTTAAAATTTTCGGGCTAGTTTTATTTTGTAAAGTACCACATTCTAGAGACTTTGTATCATTTACACTTTTCTTAGCTGGAGAATTCCCAGGACTGTTGCCTGTTTTGGCTTTCTCTACAGGTTCTTCTAATTCACCTATGCTTGTCTGAACCAATGGAGTTTCAAGTTCTGGATACTGAGCCATTCGAGTCCGTAATAAATATGCGTAAGTACGATACCTTGTTAACTGCAATAAGAAAAATATTCAGTTATACACAAAAAACTGCTTGAAAAAGTAAAAAATGAAAAGAAAGAAAAATTTCTAAGAAAAATTTTAGAATATGCTCGAATTTTGACAGAAAAAATTAGCATCAAAAACATGATAACAGTTTACTTATATATAATATTTTGTGTACACATTTCATACTTATCTAAATTCTTGAATATCCACAAATTTGATCTCTTTGTTTCTTAAATTAGAAATTGAAATCATGCATCCATCAGCTGACCTTAGAAACTATTCCATCATAATAAAGCTAAGCTCTAATTTAGTAAGTCTCATTCTATATTTAAAACTATGCTTTTATTAACTTTTCTGCACCTTTGAACATACAGTGAATGTTGCTTACTTTTGCAATATAATTACAAAAAGCATGTGTTGTTTAGCTTTTGCCTTTTTAGCTTGTAGTCAAAATATGTGTACAAGGTGAAAAAGACAGGGTTTTGAACAATTTCAAATTCTCAACAGCATTTTGGCATTTAAATCATATCTGCAATGAAATTTTAATTTTTGATGAAATAGATTTTCATTTTATGATACAAGGAAATGACACATTAAACCAATAATAGGATGCCTACCAAAAATTAAAACGTATATATATATATATACGTTTATAGATATATATAGGCTTTAGCAGCTACATTTATATATGCATCTATATCTATCTACCTAGCCATCTATTATACAAAAGAATTATAATTTTATTGATTTATTTTTTATAAGCAAAAACATTTCGTATGAAACATTTTACTGTTTGTTTGCTTGCAATTTCATATATTTTTCTTATACAACTAAACTTTATTTCAAAATTGTTATATTACATAATGGTTAAAATATTATATAAATAGTTTTAAAAATATGTAAATTAGCACATTGCATTATAAATTAATTATTAGATCTTCACTGTTTTGCTTTAACTTCATACTTGATATATAGCATAGAAAATCAATAAATCATAATTTCACTCTGTTTATTCATGAACATAAAACTTCACCATATATATATAAATTTATTACATTTACTCTAGTTTCAATATCACTGTTTTGGAACAGAATACTCTTCTTAATAATAATAATGGTCTTCTCTTCATTCATTAGAGTTTTCTGAATTTATGAAATGCTCCTAAAATGACATCTTTTTTGTTACATACGTATGTTGTTACAATAACATAGTTGAAGGAAAAAGAAATAGATGTTTTAAGGATAAGTTAGTTATTCAGTAAAGCATATTACTAAGTCTAAAAATTTGCAAACAAACAGCAGCAAACAGAAGACATGAAAATTGAAGTACTGCAGTTATAGCTTTGATGAGTTAGTACCCACTAAATTTCTAGAATATTTGGTTGGTATAGACTGATTAAACCATCAAAATTAAATTTAAATTGATGCATGTTGCTGAACTCAATACTGGTTGAATATCCAAGATTTACAATAATAATTTTTAAAAGATGCTTAGTATTATTTATAACACACTCAAGAATACATTCATCAACAAGTGCTAAAGCATCACCAGCATATATACAAATTCTTATTGATATTGGGTGAGGTAATGGCTTAGAATTTAATTTCTAAAATATAGAATAAAGTATAACATTTACCTGTGCAATAGCATCCAATTTGAAAGCAATTGGGAATACAGTAACACTAATTCGTGGGAACAATCATTTTCACTAGTTGCAGAAAGAACATCAATATAAGCAATATATGGATAAGTCAATTCAGAAAACTTAATGGTGCTTTCTCAATGGTTGTTGTTTTTTGGGTTGCCTGAAAATACTTGAAAAAAGATTCAGTAGTCCATAGTTATTACACACCTTTCCTTAGCAATGGCTTTGTTGATGTTTTCAACCACAATGCAAACAAGGTCTTTGAACACACTGTGAATAAGAATGGTTTTGATTTTGCTGTTTGTAAGTATGGCTCTGGCTCTGTTGCTTAGAAAGTTGTTAACATGGCCTTTTATATCTCACTTATGACCACCAGCATCAACTAGACTGCTCAGAAGTAGCACAACACATGTTTCATCCTCCTTCTTGTAATATTTCACAGCTGTTTAAGAGAGTTCCTAACTCCATCACCATTATGACCTGCCTCTGTTAAGTTATTAACAGGAGAAATGGTTCAATTTATAGCATCATTTACAAAATTGCCAAAGTTATGATTCAGCAATTAACAAATTAAAAAAAATAATAAGCTTGCCATTTCACTCAGACACCATGCTATGTATATTGTTAAACTAGCATTGTTGAAGCAAATAAAAGTCAGGCTAGATACTTAAGATATGAGACCAGATGCTTAAGGATAAAGGTTAGGCTACTAGATGCTTAATTATTAAAAAAAAAGAAAGTTACTTCTTCTGTAGCATATTAACATGCATTAAGCATACAAACATGTGAATACATGCACCATGGTTATAGTTACAGCTTGTAATGATTAGATTAAAATTATGTAATAATACTTTTTAAGGTAAAATTTCACTTCAGAGAACAGAAGGTGATTTTTAGGTGCACATTGAGTCCTTGGTTTCCAATGAGTTAGTTGTCAAAAATTGCATTGTAAATAAATAAATAAATAAATAAAAACTTGCTTTTCTCTTTCAGAAACTAAGTTTATAATTACAGGCACGAGCTTCTTAAAAGCAAATATAATTGCACTCAAATTTCTTTCCATAAATGGGCATTATATTAATGGAAGCAAGTTGATATGTGCTAGTAATGGTTAGTTGAATCAAGCTGGTCCAAAAAGTAAATCTTTTGTATATGCACTGTGCATTTAATGATCAACACATTTTGCATCGCTTTGGGAAAAGTGTTGTTCAGTATAGCAATCAACAAAATTATATTCCACGGATTATACAAGAAGAAAAACAGTAAAAATCTGTATTCGCAAAATTGTGAGGAAAAATGATTTATTATAGGCTATAAAGTATTGTTCATTGGCTAGGGTCATTTTTAGTGACAAGAGCAAATTTTCTACAGCACTTTATGCCTCTTTGACAGTCTGTTAAAAGATTTAGTATTATTTCATCTTAATAACAAACAAAAAGCACTGATGATATAAGTGCCACAATGATACATGGTCACATTTCTGTACTACTCATTTTAATCTTACTGAGATTGTATATAGCCAATGAGGACGTCAAAAGACTAGTTTGATATGACAATATTTTATGGAGACATGGTTTCTACACACGGAGCACTGAACAAAATTAAAGACATTTTAGACATATGTAACACACAGTCATATAACTAGAGGGGCGCTCCTCTCCAGGTGGCATATTTTTAGAGGTGGCAGTTAATTTTCATCTGAAATATATTATAGCAGTCAGTCATATGAATATTCAGAGCATAAAGATAAATTGAGATTTACTGGATCATAGCAAAGTTCACTATGATTATTTATTTAAGGGGAAGGATATTTTTATGGATGTCAAAAATTCTCCACAAAGAGCTGGCTGATATTCACATCCGTATGCATGAATACAATGTTACATATCTGATGCAGAAGGTAACCAAATAAGGCAGCCAGCCTGTGGTTTGAAATTTGACCCCAAGTTGGACAACCAGTATTCAGCCATCTTATCCACTCAGTCACTGGTGAGGTGAAGAATTATGAGATTCCAAATTCTGATATGAAACTGAATTAAGGAGAGAATTGTTTTTCTGCTAGGCAGAATGATGAAAGAAAGTACAAAGAGACTTATAGATACACTTTCTTGTCATGCCTTTTTTTTTTTCCCCATCAAAGCATTTGAATGGAAAATACAAATGGCACTTAAATTATGATCTTACTGATGTAAATGAGGAAGAGTTTTTTTTTTTTACTGTGAGAGAAATATTCCAGTATTTATTTTGTTGCTGCTTGGGAATATGAAATTGAGAGGTGGAAGGACAGTAGCTTTGGTTTTTTACAATTTATTCTAACATATAGTCTCCTTGATGAAACTCCACATATTACTTTGAATTTTCCTCACAATTATTTATTGTGAAAGGAATTTTTCAATATATAATTTGCTTAAGAAAAAACAAAAACCTAAGAATGAGTATCTTGTAAGAAATAAATACTCTGCTGTCTACAGAAGAGCAACTGGAGTAATAATACAATCTTTTTTGTCACTCATGATTCTGCTAACAGATAAACAAGCAAAATAGCAGTTTAAAGTAGTGGAATTAAAACTATATTTAAAAATTTCACACAAAGCTTGTATTTATTTCCTTACATGTCAGTTCATTTTATAGATTTGAATTTTTGTGGCGCAAAGTTTTTTACACAACTGCACGTACAGGTTTTTATTAAAAACATTAAATCAAGGCAGCCAAATAAGATTGACAGAAAACTGTCCAAATACTCACTATTATATACCAGTTGAAATTATTGGAAACTAACATGCTAAATTTAATCATTAATACAATATAAGAATATAAACCTTAAGAACATTTTTATTCAATTGACATGTAAGAACAAAATCAAAGAAAGGTTAAAAAGAGTTAGTTTAGAAATTTTGCATATTTACTGTCTTACAGAAGGTTTGGTTTGGTTTGGTTTGTGTGATTAGGGCAAAGTACCTGAGGGCTATTTGCCTAAGGAGAGAGATGCTTTTGTGGAGGACTTTCTAAGAGAAACTAGCTCATAAACATTTTACACTTAAGGGGGGAAAAAAGGCCATGTGGCCAGGCCATTCACAGGATTCGAACCTAAGAACAAACTGCCAGTGTTCAGTGACTTTACCGTTCAGCTGCTGTCTTATAGAAGCAATATATAATCAAATATAATTTGAACAACAATAGTCATTTTAATTATAGCTGAAAAATGCAAAATAATAATCACAACATATGACGAATTCCCATTCAGCAAGAAGCATTCCTATTAAAAGACACTATGCCTTATTTCTGACATACAATATTACTGTAGCTATAATATTTATGTTATTTCTCCTTTTTAAAATGTTAATTGTACAGTAAGGATAGAATATACTATAAACATGTCACTTTCACAAAGCAGTTATTATCAGGTTGTGACTTTTAGGAGAGCCACTTATGATTTGTAATATTATACATAATTAAAATAACATGTAAATTAACACAGTAGTTATAGGGTTTAATTGAACATGTTACTTATTTAATAATAGAAAATGGCAAAAAAAACACTGAAGAGTTAAAATCATGAACATGAACACAGAACATTAAGGCAGACATGATTATCAGCCGCTTGAATATCTATCACAAAAATAGTAACAGTTTATCAGAATCTTACAGGATGTGAACTGAATAAAATATTTTATTTAAAAATTTCTTTGCTGATTATCATGGCAGTTATTAATTAATAAACTACCTTTTCACACTGTGAAATTACGAAAAACATTGTTTTGTATGTGACATATAAAAATTTAAGTATTTGTTTCTGTAAATAGATAAATAGATGTCATATTCAGTAAACAAGAATTTTAAAAAAAATCACATACACACAAAAAAAGAAAAGAAAGAAAGAAAAAAAACTTACTGAAACTTTATACATTAATATAATCCAAATGTCAACAATTTATCAAATGAATTATAATTTGCACATGAAAATAAAACTAACTTCATTTTGAAGGTGTGCTTCCTTTTCAGCATACTCTTGTGCATACCGAGATTTGGAACCTTTTTCTGGTGTTTTCGTTAATAATTCTTCGTATTCTTTTTCCAACCAAACAATTCTTGTTTCATGATCTTGAAGCTGTTCTCTCTACATATAGAAAAAATGGGAAAGAATACATGTTTAAACTTTTGAAATTATGCCTCATTCTCTCTAAAATCTATAAACTGTAACCCAATGACTTTCAAGCACATAGTCACAGCAAAACAGAGTTCAGAAAACAGGAAAAGGCAATGGTAAGAAAAAGTTTAAAAGAAAAAGTACTAACTGACAAAATATGCAAGGATAAACAACATTTTAAAAGATGTTGAAGAGAACAGACAGTAAAGGATAAGTGTCATTGATGGGAAGAAATTCTGTGGGTGTTTGATCATTGGCTTTAGGCTTTTACATGACTGGTAATTCCTTCTTTTTATAATGTGAATGCATTTTAGCAATAAAGTTTTTTACTACAAGATGAACAAACATACCTTCAGAGTAATTTTAGTTTTAAAGGAGGAGAATAAAATATTTAAGAAGCTAACAATGCTTAAATTTATGACATCTTGGTCATAAAACTGCTTATTGCGCATGCTTGTGAAAAATAGTCAACTCTGCATTGACCTTTCAGTGACTTCTGCAATTTTTTCTTTTTTGATTTTAAATTAACCTAGCTGCATTAACTTTTGTTCTTGTACATGTTGTACATGTTAATAGCCAACAATATAAAAGCATCTAACGAAGAAATATAAAAACTTACATTGCAAGAAATATCAGATTTGTTTTGGCCTACTGGCACATGCACACACATTTTTGCCCTTTTGATTTGCATGTTACGAAACTGTATTTTTCCTCTTTTAATTTTATATTAAATTTTATTTATTTACTTATTTTAGTACCTACTTAAATGGATTAGAAGAGAAAAACATTATTAAATATTTTCATTTTCTTCTAATTCAGAAATCTTATCATTATGTACCTTCCCTCCCCCCGGTGCAACTTAATGCATTTAAAAAAAATTAAATGCTAAATTTTAATTTCCATTTAATATTGAGTTATGTTGTTCATGAAAATCTGGCAAATGATATCTTAATATTATACACATTGCTTCCAGACATTTGGAAACATCTCCAGGAACTAAAAAAAACAGTAAGAAGAATTCACTTTTCATACTTACTGAATTTTTTGTTTGACGTTAGGAACTAGAAAATCTTTCAAATATTTGGGTGAAATATATCTAAATAGGGTAACTAATGTGAGAAAAGAATGATAATAAAAATAAAAATTGAAAATTCTCTTTTCTTTCCAATATCTCTAGATGCTTTAGCATCTTTACATACTGTTTATAGGAAGTAGTGAAAGTAAGTAAAATGCGTAAGCAGAGTAATAATATTTGAAATAATAACCTTCTGTCATAAAAAAGGGAAATTAAATCAATTTAAAGATTTTAAATTGAGCAAGCTGATCAAAAATGCTAAACAAAATTAACCTAAAAAAGTTACATGCGAGTATACACTAAACATAATAGCAAAATTAAAACAAGCAGTATTTAAAAGAAGAGAAGTCAGATACCTCTAAGCGAAGTAGATAAGTAGAATATTGCACCCAAAGAGACAAAAGCAAGGTAGAAACCAAAAAATAATTAAAATTAAGTAACGGATAAGTGAAAAACGGCCATATATTAGTTATTATATTAAGTTTAGATGTGAATTAATAATCTAACCAATTAGCACAGCAGCATTCAACTAGACATTAATAAAAAGTAAATAAATTCTGTAAAAATGAACTGATAAATTAAAATAAGTTGCAGTAAATTTTAGCAAAAATGTAGGAAAAATTACATGCAGCTCAAGACAAGTAATTTCCAACATAATGTTATTATTGATACTTAGCTAAATTTATTTTAATGCTGATCCATTTACCAATGTAATATATATAATTTACAGAAATATTATTCAAGGAAGATTATCAGAATCTTGGATAATTGAATGGACTATTGTGCTTATCAAAAATTACCAATCAAAAGCCTAGATACCATCTTACAGTCTCTTGTATTCAACATTATTGCTTTTATTAAATGCTTGTGTCTTGCATTGTCTTAGTAATGCTGATTGAGTAATTGAGTTTCTTTCAATGATATTTGATTGAAAGGTTTATTATGTATTTCTTAATTCAGTTTTGCTAATAGATTTGATACATGTTGGCATATAATTTACTGACTTCAGATTATTTTGTTATCTTTTTCATCACTTTAGATGTAGTGAAATCTAACTTTATTTAATTCTTTTTTCTTCTGCATAATGAAAGGTCATTGTGCAAATATTACAATATTCAATTTAATTTAGAAACTATACACTAATAACTAAATAATACTATTATTTAATTATATACTTATTATTTCTACTAATATATATTATTAATATTAATACTAGTACATAAATATTTATTACATTTACAGTGAAATATGTTTAACGCGAAAATGCTTAAGATGAAATATCGGTTAACAGCCTCGTAGGCAAGATTTAAGAGGGGTATTAAACGAGGTTTCGCATGTTTGACAGAAAGGAAGCTAACTTGGCTTTGAAATACTCTTGGAATAGACTGTGACAAAAGCCAATTTTGTTTATCTAAGCTACTTTCGTCCTCCACCCCTACAAACAACACACAAAAACATCTTATCTCTCATTAGTTGGCTTTGGAATTCGGTGAGGAGTACATCACAGTGTGAGTAAAAATCAACAAATTTGGTTCGCGTTTTTTTTAAATTATTATTATTATTATTATAGAAGAATCTTTTTATGAGCGCAATGGCAAAGAGCTCAGGGGGAAAGCAAACAGCTATTTCTCTTAAAATGAAGATGGAGCTTCCCAAGGCTGTTGATCAGAAACAGAAGACGAAATTTTGATATTGCTAACTCTACAATATCAACGATAATTAAAAAAAGGAGAGCAAATTACGGAAATGTTTGAATGGAGTAAGTTTGTGCCAGAGCAAAAACGGATGAGAACGGACAAGCACGAGGATTTAGAGACGGCTCTACTTGTTTGGTTCAAACAAGTGAGATATCAGAATGCTCCCATATTAGGACCTTTAATCCTAGAAAGAACCAATGAACTTGCTAAACAAATGGGTATTACATTTTCTGCAAATCCAGGGTGATCGGAACATTTCAAGAAAAGAAATGGCATAGTACTAAAAATGTTTGCATTAAAGCTAATCAAGTTTTACCCACCATGACAGCAAACTGGTTTCAGTCTATGTTGGCTTCAATACTTGAAGAGTATGAAGCGAAAGATGTCTTCAATAAAAGATGTTGAAGCAAATGAAGATTTTTTGATAAATTTATTAGATGATCTTCATATGTTGCACTCTGCATGGAATTCAGTGACTCCAAGGATGATTGAAAATTGTTTTCATCATGCAGGAGTCTCAAAAGTATCAGATTCTTTGGCGCCAAAAGAAATGGAGAAGGAGGATATTGAAACTGAGATGATAGTTAAATGAAATGTTTCAGAAAGTTTCTGTATTATTGAACTGCCCTACTGTATCATCGGAAGAATTCATTGCAGCAGATGAGGATAATGTTTGTACAGCTCCAATTATGGCAGACAGACATTTGAAGTTTGTTCAAACCTCAAAAAATATCATTGATGCAGATTACATTGACAAAAATGAAATAAATAATGCAGGTCCTGTTCCCATGCCCTCCGAAAAGAGGAACATCATGAAAAGTATGTGCAGTTATTTTAGGTGCACATTCCAATGGTGAAATCAATAACAAAATGGACGACACTGAACAATTTGTTGACAATTTGATGCTAAAAAAAGATAACGCAAAGAAAATAGGTTATTTTCCAAAAACTCAATGAATATTTTGTTTTTCAATAAACTTGAAAATTTTGCATTAAATTTCATCAAGTTCTTGCGGATATTTTTGTTTCATTAATTTTTATTAAATACATGCATATACACATAATTATGTATATAAAATGTACTGCAATAAACTTAATTTTGTTGAATATGCGTTTTTTTCTGCAATATCCTTTAACACGAAAAAATATTTCAGTCCCCTCACTTTTGTGTTAAGCAATTTTCACTGTACTGTATACAAATAATAAATATATATATATAATCAAGTGATAAGAATTACATCATGAAAGGAAGCAGCTTTCTAACAGGAAATACATGTATGAAAATTAAAACAAAAGCATTTCAAGAGAGAAACAAAAACTATTCAGTAAAATTAATAGATCTGGTATACAATACATAAAAAATACAATTCAATAAAATGATAAAATCAATATAAAATATATAAAAAAATTGTTGAAAATTCCTTGATCTTTTTTTAAGGAGCAGTCACAGAATTTTCAACAAAGTCATATTTCTTAATTATAACTAGATGATTATGAATAATGGAAATATTTCAAGATAAGTATTGAAAAAAATGCTAAATAAGATAGTACTTTAACTAAAATAATCAAAGTGTTTTAAAGGTGATAAAAAATGAGATCCCTTTAAAAATTTCGCATTAGTAAAAACTTTTCATGATGATTTGCATATCAATGCTCATCTCTGAATCTATTTCCAACAATGATTTTTCTAAGAAAACATTATATTTTTATTTGAATACTAATTTAAATATTGCTCTCTGCTACTTTAATATGACTCCCTGGTTTTGAAGAAAAGTTACTTGAAACTTTAAAATTAAATACCTAGGTCAGCTTTTCTCCTCCTACGTGAGTCACACTGTTTGTTCTTAATTTTTTTATAGGGAGTATAAAATTTTACTGAATAATGTATAAAAATTTAGATTTCACAACTTTAATAAAAACCTATTTCTTTAAATTGAAAAATGCCAAAACATGCAAATTTGCTTCATTTAAAACATTCTAGTAACTGGAAATATAGTGTCTAAAACAAGGGTTGTGAAACAAATGGCAGGAAGGACTTTAGTGGACATAGTATCTCTCTGTCTATATATATATAATTTCTGGGCAAAGTGCAAAATATAAATGCAGAAAACAACATAAATGTATATGAATGAGAAAATTTAATACAAATTAAGAAGAAAATATAAATAAGAAATACATATATGTATACAAGGAAAATCTCAAAGTCGGGGGGAAGAAAACCAACGAATGTAAAATTTAAAATTAGACCCCCCTAAAAAAAGAAATCCTTAATTTGGCATATTGTTGCTGAAGAAGAGGGAACTTTATGTAATTGCCCTCAAATTTGATGGAGTTTAATCAAAATCTACACCAAACTAAGGTTGCATTAACTGCATAATAAAAAAATATGTCAATAGAATGAAACATACATACAGAATTAATATATTATTATATACTACATTATTAGAAATTAAATTTTGCTAATAAAAGAAAATAAATATAATTTGACATAAAGTTTTATACCAAGTTCAGTTTTGTATGGCTGACAGGTAATAAAGGCCTCTGGAATTTTCGCTGGCATCCCACTCCACTTGGCAAAGGAGGGGATGATAAACTAGCTGCCACAAGATTTATAGTGTCCACCCAGCTTTCCAGCTCCTTTGAATCACTGAAAATTAGGAAGGAAAAACTGAAAATTGTCTTTGAACTGATTTAGATGATAAAAAGTTATAAAAAATTAAAAGCCAGACTTTGGTTTTTCTAACAAAGAGGCATACTGAAATGATATTTAGTAGAAGAATAAACTTGGTGTATTTGTAAATTATACAGTTATTTACACTCATCTCCATAAATTAAGGATAATTCGGGGTCACGCGGAAATCGAACTCTAAAATAAATATATCACCTGTAAAATCATGACACACATCTTCAAGAAACATATGTAAATTTCAGGAAGTAACCAGATGACACCGATGGTATGTCACAATGACGAGAGTGTAAGAGAGTGATATATAAGGAATACAAGCAAAGAAGCAAAATTGTTCGCAGGCACTTTATAAGCATTTCAGTGCAATAACCGAATAGTTATGACACAAAGGATGCATTTGGATGATTTTTTACGTGGTAGAATTATTGGCCTCCTGGAATGTGGGCGTACCCAACTGGAAGTATCAGTCGAACTTGGAATTGCCCAGAGTGTCATCTCTAGGCTTTGGCAACGATTCCAAGATGATGGTAATGTGAGTAGACGTTACAGCACAGGTCGCTCTAGAGTTACAATGCCGAATGAGGACCGGTATTTGGCAGTTACTGCCAAAAGAAAGAGGCGGAGCACAGCCTCAGACCTGTCTCGTCAGTTCTCTTCAGTCACTGGTACGACAATTTCAAGGCAGCCCGTGTACAGACACTTAGGGCAGATTGGTCTATATGCTCTTAGACCTGTCTGATACGTTTCACTTACTGCAACTCGCTGTCGTCTGCGGTTAGCCTGGAGTAGAGAGCATGCACTGTGGACACCACAACAGTGGGCTTGTGTTATGTTTTCTGACGAGTCCAGGTTTAGCTTGCAGTCTGATTCTTGCCGGACTTTCATATGGAGAGCTCCAGGTACCTGTTACCACCAAGAAAACATCACTGAACGACACCATTACGGTGATGCAAGAGTGCTCGTTTGGGGTGGAATTATTCTGGGTTCCAGAACTGACCTGCATATTCAAATTGGAACCATGACAAGCCAAATCTATTGGGACGTCATTCTGGAACAACATGTATGTTTGTTTCGGGGCGCCATGGTAGCACAATTTGTGTTTATGGATGACAACGCCCGTCCTCAAAGTGCAAACATCGTAAGTGAATGCTTCCAATCAGAGGATATCATCCATATGGAATGGCCAGTATTCTCACCGGACTTGAATCCAGTAGAGCACGTGTGGGACATGCTTGGCCGACAAGTTGCAGCCTGTCAACCTCCTCCTACATGTCTACCGGAACTTCGGAGAGCATTGCTTTTTGAGTGGTGTAATATCCCCCAAGATCAGATCGATAATTTGATACTCAGCATGCCTAGGCATTGTACGGACTGTATTGCATCATCTGGGAGACAAAGAATGTATTAACAATCATGCCAATCATGTAATATTGGTTTTTTGTAAATAGGTTTTTTTGTAATTTGCTCCAGGGAG
Organism: Stegodyphus mimosarum; assembly: GCA_000611955.2. NCBI lineage: Eukaryota > Metazoa > Arthropoda > Arachnida > Araneae > Eresidae > Stegodyphus > Stegodyphus mimosarum. The sequence continues at coordinate 587,910 of KK118226.1, read as the reverse complement.
GAAAAATCGCTAATTTTTTTAATAATATCAAACATATAGCATCTTTTTTTGCTTTTTACCTTTTGTTTAATAAATAAGCTTTACAAATAAGTCAAATTTGTTTTGCTTCTAACTCTTCCTTTGCCTGATTTTGCATTATCCTTAATTTATGGACATGAGTGTATTATTGCATTACTTATATATCATTCACTTCCTATTTAGACATTAATGTGTTTTAAAAAAGGCACAACAGGGGAAAGAGGAGATTAATTTCTTGTTTCTGTCTCTCTCTCTCTCTATATATATATACATTAATTACCAAAAATCAAACTGTGACTGAAATAAAGCCAAAAACAGCAATACAAAGTAAAAGTTTTAAAAATTAGATAACCTGTTAAATATTTAAAAACTGACAAATTCTGCAGTTCCAATGTAAATAATATTTATCAATTCATATAATGAATATTATATATCACTTCTCAAAAGTATGTACCAAATTAAAATTTAAAAAATATAATTGATAATTTTTCAAACGACAAATCTTCAGTTAAAAACAATTTATAAGAAAAAATAAAATAATTTAGGCAAGTAGATAATAGAATCCTGAGTAATTACATGTAAGTAATAAAAATGCAACTATTGCAAAGTCAATAAATGATTAAATAAAGTACTACAATATAGTGCCATTAACCTAAATAGAAGCAACAGGTGCAGAACTTAGGATGAAGAGGAACCTGAAACTACTATACTGAATAATTGATTATTATTTCCTTCATAAAGAGGCTCAGAGGGAAAAAAAAACTTCGTTTAGTTAGTTTAAGCATGGAAAAAAAAATGGCTCAAAAGTTATGTAAAGTACCTTGTTTGAAATAAATACACAGCATGGTCTGCAGTATGTAACCTAAAAACATACTGCTTTTTTGTATAATCAGTTGCCTTTTCAGCAAAAGCATGATGAATTCTAATAGAATTATGCAAACTATCATACAGTTGATTTTTCTTAAATCCATGTTCATCCTAGGAAGAAATAAGAAAAAATATTTTCACATATATGTCCTAAACATATATAAAAAGAATGTTAGCAAATGAGAAAAATATTTTTTCTTACCTTGTGTAGATATAATACTAAATCTCGCAATGTTGCATACAGCATTTTCCAACTTCTGCGACCCAGGGGTGCTAATTAAATTAGATATTTTGAATACCTGATATACTTATTTTAATCAAAAATATATATCGTATGTAAAATTGTGTATAATTTTAGACATTCAGAAATAAGAATGGAGTAAAACAAAGAATATCATTATGTATCTAATTTAAACAGTAAAATTTAGTTTCACAAGAAAATCAGAATTATACTGTGTGTTGAATTACACTATATATTATGAATGTTAATAGCAAAGTTTTATAATTTTATTTGCTAATCTAATTAAAACAAGATTTCTTAGCCCCTAAATTAGAGAACCTTCTAAATAATAAAAGTGAGAACAGAAAGACAAAAATACTTAATTTACACAGACATATGAAAACAATTTACATTTAATGGAAACCTATTATAAGAAGTATATGCAAAAATGATTGCTCAGCTTAAAATTATCGTTCTTACTTCTAACATTTTAAGGAAGTAAAGTTGCTGTATTATCAAAGATGCCAGTTTCCAAAAAGGTATTTTTTTAAAAGAAAGATCACACACTCATATATTTAAGGCTTAATGGAGCATATTAGATGCAGGATTATTAGGCATTAAAACTTGAATTGTATGAAACTACCTGACATCAGAAAGCATTTTCAGTTCCACTAACTGATCTTCTTTATGAACAACGTTCTCAGAGCAATCTTGATGTAGATGAATATCCAACAGAAATTTTTGTCTAAATTTAGCTGTGAACATTTAAAAATAACTAAAATATAATTAAAAATTCTGATGATATGAATAGTTCCATATAGCAGTGCTAACAATTCTAATTTTTAACAGCCTTCTTTATTTTCGATACTAATCTTAATTTAAAATTCCGCATAAATTAACACTTCCTCACCCCCCCCCCAAAAAAAGACTTCACAAAGTAAAATTTCATAAGAATTCTCAAAAATTTGTTTTTATTTCTTACTTCGAAAACATTAAAAAAATTCTTCAAAATATATTAATTTTTGAAAATTTATTGAATAGAATAATGATTAATTGCTATTTATGTAGTATATTTAAGGAAAAAGATTTTGAATTGTTTTCAGCTAGTGTTTTTTGGGACATTGGCAAACTAGAAACAGTCTCCTTTTAAACCAAAAAAGACTGATTTTTATTTTTATTTTATGCTGATCTTGTTTTCTGTTTTTTTTGGGGGGGGGGAGAGGAGGATTTTTATAATTTTGCATTAGGATTTTACAACAAATATTAATGATTTAATTACGACAAAGATTAAGACAAAGCATAGAACACTTAACCTTCACAAAGGAAGACATACTTTTATGGTGACATTCTAAGAGAAATTGGCTTCAATGTTACATGTTAGCAAAACTATAAAAAATCAAGCACAGTCTGTTTACCACTGGCAGCTCCTCTACTTGTGCACATGAGCATGTGAACCCCCCTCCTCAAACAAAGAAATAAATTTATTAACAAATTAAATAAAATAATATTAAATACACTTCCAGTTTTTCATCAGTTTCCAGGATAAGTTCCTCCGCTCACCCTTTTTAAATAAGTTAATATGTAGCTAATGTACTGCACTATAGGTTACTGTAGCAGAGAGGAATTGGATTTTCCTCAACAGCGCGTGTAATGAAAGAAATGCATTTAAAAACCAGTTTATGAGAACAGAGAAGCAGAAGGAAAGAGGCAGTGCTGATACCATTCCATTTACAGATCTTCATTGTGTGGGAGGTAGTTTTCTTGGCAATCGAACACACATCTATCTTAACTAATATTTATTATGGCATGCATTATAATCTAACACTTATTATGACATGCATTAGAGCAGTTATATCGATCAAATTCTCTCTGGGTTTGCTATATTCGGTTAGTTAATTTGTTTTTCCCTTTTCTTCTAATTTTTTTAAAGTTATCATTTTTAATATATATTTTTTAAAACTAATGAAACATAACTATTTACACTAAGATGGCACTTAGTAAGTCATTTAATATGTAATATGGAACTATAGAAATCACATTGTTTGATGTCTTTGGATGGAAAAATTGAAATGAAATTACTCAGGCCAACACCTTTACTAAATCTTATCCAGGTGAGGAAATATAAGACTAGAGATTTCAAAAGGGAATTCAAACCCAATTTATGTGAGGAATGTTCATGGGTTTGTGGATGCAAATCAACAAACTAGCTATTTTGTTTTCTGTGCCTTCTGTTTGCAAAATAGAATGGTGATTCAAGTTGGTTGAGTTACAGTGTTGCTAATTTATTACATCTAACTCAGAAAAAAAAAGGCACGAATACTCACAATCACACTTAAACTCCATATTAGAATTTAATTTGCTAGGAAAAGAGGCTATTCGGCAGTGCATTTCATTCAAATATTAAAAGGCACAATGAGAAGTTTGCCAAAAATCATTACATTCTAACAAAAAATATTGATTTCCTTCTGTTTTGCAATGCATTCGAGTTTAGACTACAAGAACATGATGAAAGTGTGGATTCATTAAATCCAAGAGGTGTTATCAATTTCTCAGCAGAAATTCATCCCCACCTTGAAAACCATTTCATTAGTACCAGTACTTTTAATGGAGCATCAAAAGTAATTAAAAATGATTTATTAGACTGCATGTTCACTATTTGTCAGAACCATATAAGAAATGAGATCACAAAAGCAATACATACCAATTTTCCATTCATGGTGTGCCTTGAGGCACAATACACAGTTTATAATTTAACTCCTTTTACAATTGTCATTAATTCCTGAACTCATTAAGTGAATGATTTGAGTCTCTAATTCAGTGTTTTGAGGGTTAGTAGGGAGATATATTACATTTATTGAAGATTTAGGCATCAAACAGTAAATCTTGTCTGCAACTGAAGCAAGCTGAGTGAGGTTCTCAACATTAAGAGTTGCTTAGCATTGACTGAGTACCAGTGGTCTCAATCTACCTAAATATAGTAATTTACCTAAACATGTATGTCCTAAAATCTCCTAAACATAGTGAAGTCTACTATACTAATTTAAGCAGAGCTTCACTGACTGAATCACCACACAGTGTATGTATAGGCAATGATTGCCAAGTTCTACTCCTTGCAATAATATATGAATTTTAGAATATTTCCTATCAGAATGCAATTCAATTAAATGTTATTTTGTGAGATATGCATTTTTTAAGGTGGTGTGATGATAATATCGCTAACAGAACTAAGTACACCTGAATCAATGATAGCTATCACATAGTTAAATTTAGTCTCATTGATAGTCCCGTGGGTCAACAAATACTGGGGCTTCTAAGCAAACAAATCAAAGAAAGGGATTAGTTTTCCAAAATGGTGGTGGCTTAACCACAACATGTGCAATTTGATATCATTTGGCACAGTTGTTGTTTCACAGTTAGCAGCTAAATAAAAACAAGGTCAATACAAGATACAATAAATCTTAAGAAAAATATTAAATTTTTATTAAAGATACTATGATATTATATGTACAGCACTTGATTGAAATTATGACTTAAATAAATTAATTAATCTAACACATTATTACAACATGCATTAGAGCAATGCAAAATTATTAAACTACATAAAATCTACTCCAGAACTTTTTTTTTAAGGAAAATTTTATCGAACTCAGGTAGTTTATTTAAAGCGCTAGCAAATGATTAATGCCACTGAAAAATACACACACAGCACGAGTAGAAAATAATTCCCGATTTCATGATTAAAAAAAAAAGTCAAAATAAACATATGTTCTTAATATGAATTTCTGAAAGCAAATATTATTGTAGTAGGCTTTCAATAGATGTGTAACAGCAAATATTATTTTAATAGTAATTTGTATGTAGCATTCCCCATGGTCACCTTTGTAGAGGCTGTTATTAAAGTCCAACACAACCTGATCACTGAAAATTAAATGCAAAAATCCCAATTACATTCACAGTTTGTGTAAATTAAGTTAACTTATTAACTTTTATACTTAATAAAGCAATATTTAATTATTATGAAGAATGAGGTTTAAAACACAATGGGTTCCACCAGTGGCTGAGTGTTTAAGACAGCTGAAATTCAGTCTAGTTTGAGTTCAAGCCTAGGTGAATGGGCTGGCTGCATGGTTGATTTTCATGGTTTTCCCCATGCTATGATGTGAATATGAGTCAATTCATCTCAGAAGGTCCCCCACAAAGGCATCCCTTCTCTTAGGCAGACAGCCATAATAACTTTGCCATATTCAAATAGCCTAACCTAACAAACAAAAAACACAGTTGCAAGCACAAGTTTTGTATACTAATTTTGAGCTTGAGCACCAAGAAAAAGCAGAAAGCATTTTCTGTTTCTTCTTGCTGCCCAAAATTGCACAAAGCAAGTCCTCTCAGAAAGTCAGTAACTGGACTTGCTGCCAAAGTCCAAGATGAGTTGATAATATCACTGCTTGGGCAGAACCTCAACAGTGGCTCCTCATTTGTAATCTAACAGAGGTAATATGAGTCCGCCATGCATACATATGCTGACTTTTCCAAATTACTGCCAGAAACATCTTAAACTGCTCCTGTCATTAGCAACATCTATAACTTACCTTTTCCATTTTCTGAATCGCATTACTTTAAACTCACAGGGCATTTGGTACCTATTTGATGGGAGATCTTCTATTTATCATCTATACAATCAGCCAGAATGTCAGTTTTCAAAGATATTGTCATTAGACGTAAGATCTTTAATTACTTTTCAAACAGCTTATTGCTTAACATATTAAGAAATTTAAAAGCACTATATGCACATATTGATAATTTATATTTTTATTTCATTTTATTATATGAATTGTATGTAATTTGCAAAAGAAAATAATTGTTTGTATGCTGTTTAATAATGAATTTAATTGCTTATATTTACTCCCAAAAATGCTGGAGCCTAGCATTTCTCTTAAAATGCCGAACCTTGGTTTTATTGAAATCGCTGCAAAAAGAGGCAATTTTATCAATTAATAATGAAATATTTAACAGTCATAGAAATAAAATATATTAATCCTTAAAACTGCTGCTCAAAATGACTATGCATTTTAAAATATATCAAAAAATCTCAGTTGTGTTCATGAAAGTCAACATCAGATTAATGTTTCTTGAATGTAAATTCCTTTCTTTTCTAATCTTCTTCTTCTTCTCCTTCTTCTTTTTTTATATTGTTTCACAACGAGCAGAGAGGGAACATTTTTTAACTAAGAACTTAAATATATGTTAAAAGTAAACCTAATAACAAAAGTAGAAAGGTGTGCTATTAAAATTTGTCTTTAAAAATTCTTAAATTTCGTATTTGGGTGCTTCTCTAAATTCTAAAAATTTTTCCACCTATAAATTCTAACACCTGGTGCAGCCGCACTCATTGCACATCTTTGATGCTCAGCCTGGAATCATATTAAGTGTTATACGAGTAGCTAAAATTGCAGTTAAAAGATTAAGCATAATTGATGTAAGTAAAAATTTTAAATTATACATTGAAGAAAAATATAATTTATAATTTGATATAACATTAAGAAGAAGAAAATTAAAAGCAGTACTGATAAGAAAATTAAAAATAAAATGTTATTTTTTTATTTACTATAAACTCAGATTTAAATTTTAAGCCAATTTCAATTATACTTTGTGACTATTACTTCTTTTTAATAGTATGTGAAAATGAAAAACAATTTATCAGTATTGAAAAAGAGAAATGCAAAGCATACTACCTATAAACAAATCTCAAAATAATTTTTAACAATAATATTGACCTATTTTAAGATATTTTAAAATTATTTCTTATATGGAATTTTGCATGTTCTTATATTATTTGATTTCCTTATGATTTTCCACTCTTTTGCTTTTGTTATTATTATTTTCCCATCATATGTTGCTGTTCTTCACAGCACTGATACTCATGTTATTGCTGGTCAAATAGTGCTTAACTTCTACCGATGCTGAATATTCAAACAAAGAGATATGGCACAAATATTCCGTTTACTTATAGACCATAATTATGGCACTAAATTTAAAGATTTGGCATTCTAACAAACTTGTTTCACTACTTCAACTTGAAAGTCTATTACTGTTTTCCCAGATAAATAAAATAAATAAAAAATAAGAGTTAAAAAAATTAATAAAATCTGAAAGGTTTCAGATTTTAAATACATCAAAAAGGGCGTTTTCTTAACATTTTGTGTGTTACCTTTATTTATTAAATATCATGTTCTTCGCACTTAAACTATAAAATTCAGTTCAACAGCAATAAGTTTAAAATGAGTATATCTTTAGAATTTCCAATACACAGTTCCGCATGCTTTAGATAAAAAGGTTCCCCCCCCCATAGAGTGTTGCCATTGCTCGCTTTTAAATCGTTTGAGTTTGCTCATAAAAAATTTGCTAAACTTTTAAAGAATATGAAATAGATAATAAACCAATTCCAAATTTGGGCTACCAGATGCGCATATGCGGGTGGAAATTTGCGTTATTCAAAATCAGATGGGTCTAGGTACCGTTGTTTCATCACATTTGGAGAAATATACATACATTTATGCAGATTCTTCATTATTTAATTTCTTTTATTTAATTCTAATATAATACAGGGCTACAAGATTTGGTGGCAACAGTTTGAAAAGTGATTCAGACTTTTAATGTTTACAATGCAAAATCACAAAACGAAAACAATAGTCCTTCAAAGACAAAGCCCCTTTGTACTAATAAAATTACAAATCCCACACTACATTACCAAACATCATTTCAGATTTTACTTGCACATAGTAACACAAAAGTCAATCTCTTATTTCTCTTAAATGAAGAAAGAAAAATTAGCTGTAATTACTACATTACTTACTTTTCTTCCCACTTGGATCCACACAACATTTACGCATAACATATCCCTTTTTGTACTCTGTAGCACAATTAGGGTTAGGAACCTTAATAAAGATAATAAAATATGATTAGGAAACAAATATTTTATTATATTTGATTATTTAGCATTACTAGCAAGTTTAGATTTATGGTTGATTTTATTCAGCTAAATGATTTAAAATACTTTAAGTTGCTAAATTAGTTAATAAATATTATTCTTATGATATATTACTATTTAAGTTTGTAAAGTCACTTGCTGGTTCATTTACCAGATCCTGCTTTGCTTTGGAATAGCAAAATCTTACTGGGGTACTGTGTCATGTATCTCTCTGTGATCAGTGAATCAACTGCTTCCTTACTGCAGTGAACAGCCAGCAAGGGAGACAGGCATGCAGATGAAAAGTTGCAGTTTTCTGGAGAATTTTGGGTGGTTGCACCCTAGTTTGGCTTTTAGTCAGTGAGACTGGTATAATTTTGTTAAGGTGTTATTTTAAAGATGATTAAAGCTGTCATTTCATTTATATTCTTTAAACTTATATAAATATTTCTGTATATGAACGCATGTTAAGTTGACATTTTTTAAAAAATGTTAAAATTAGATTTATGTGAAATATAAATCATTGGCAACCTGATAAGCACAACAATAGTCTCCATCAGTTAGAAAAATCATTACATAATGTCAGAATTTGTGAATGTACCATTTCTTAAGCATCCAGAAAATATTATCACTGCAAACTTTAAAGCTAAATTTTCCAAGCATGTAATGATTTTTCTAACTGATAGAATATCAGTTAGAAATTTGCATTTTTATATTCTGCATTTTGCATATCTGAAATTTGCATTTTTATATTTGTTCAAAAGATGAGAATATTTTGTTTATGTAGAAATTAAAATTCCATTTGTGCTTAAAAATATAAAATAAGCAGTTGAAAGATCATGGAATTTGTAAGCGGATTACAGTAAGACTTTACCTCTAAAAATGGATTATGGCCAATAAAGCTCTGTCTGTAATCATTGGAAGAATTCTTTTCTTTAGATGCATTCTTTTTCTCTTCTTCTTGATCTCTAAAATGTAAAAAAAAAAAAAATGAATACATGCTCAAAAGGGGAAAATAATCACACAGAATGTTATTAAAATGACATTTAAAATGTTCAGTTATTTTTTTCCTTTTATATCAGTTGATGACTTCATTTTTATATTACGTTGAAGTTAAATAAAATGTTTAAACAATTGTGCAAAGAACTAATCATATGAAAAATACTGGAATTATTTGATTTAAAGAATAATGGGATTTAATTCAAAAGATCTTCTGAATCTCTCCTGAATATCATTTTAAATATATTTACTAAAGTTTAGTAATCCATTCTGCTGGAGAATGTGAAAATTTGTTTTTTTGACCGTCCCTAATAATTTTACAATTCAAATCTTACAGCCTGTGGTTATAAATTCTAATAGCAATAGTCCGATTCAAACAATTCAGTAACTGGATAATTAAGCAAAAATGGTGGACAATTAAGTGTAAAACTAAAGAGTAATAAACTGCCTAAATAAGTATAAGCAATGTTGATTATAATGACTGCTTATTACAGTGAATGTTACATTAGAATGGTTAGTGCAGAAATTCCGTGATTTATGAGAGTATATTAAAACCATTTTCATTAGTATGGCTATCTACCATTTTCATTAGTGAGGCTATCTACCATTTTCATTAGTGTGACTATCTATTACAATGTCCTTTTCTTTAAGATGCAGAGAGTCATTTTGATGAGCTGAAACTGTATTACAATTTATTTTAACAACTCATTCACTTAATATTTTTGAAAGGTATTCTGCTGAATTGTTGCAAAATGACTAAATCCTACAACTGAATAATAGCAAACTTGGGCATTACATAGTATGAACTTATACTTTAAATATGAATAAGGAAAAATAATTCTCTTATTTAAAGAACTTCAGGAGTAAGTAAAATAAATGGTACTCAAGAAGTCTGAGATTTCAGAACAGTGCCTGCTTTTTTGCCATAAATTCCTGAACTACTCAGTGCCTTCTAAACCTAGGATCATTGATTGCTAGACTTTGTAACAATTGTTCTAATGATACACATATTTATAAACTTAACAAATCTTCTTATATCACAATTCTGTAAAATTTGCGACTATACTGTGAACAAAATTATTCTTCATTCTTTACAGCCTTTATTACAGTTGCAGCAATTGAGAGCTAATAAAAATAATTGTATTATAAAGCAGTTTGAATCTCATGGGAGCTCTTCTGCATGACATTCGACTACAATATAACAAACTCAGGATCAAATCCCAAGATCATTATCATCATCAAAGGCATGGGAAACTTATGCACTGCTACACTTCCTCATTGGTGCTAACAGATGGTGACATGAGCAAGTAACTACTACTTAGCAAGCAGCACTAAGTGATTATACCACCAAGTGACTGCTACATTGGCAACCCAGAGAACTGCACACACTTTCCCCAATGAGGACAAATGACAAAATACATCACACACGTTCCACCCCACAAGCTAATGGTGAAACAAATGCCAACAGTCCAAGGTCTCTCAATGCATTAATGGATGCTCTACCCTGCATCAGTGGATCCAACTGAAGAGCTAATCAAAAATACTCACATTACAAAGCAGTTTGAATATTAGAATCTGTCCCACATGATTTCTTTTGTAACAGTGGTATGATATTTGACTGCCACATAACAGACCCAAGATTGAATTGCAAAGTCATTGTTCTCTTCAAGGGCATGTGACACTCGTGCGCTGATGCACTTCTCATTGGTACTGATGAATAGTGAACACAAGCAAGCAACAACATACTAAGCAGCACCAAGCAAATATACCACTATGTGATCGTTGTACAGTTATGAAATTTGCAAGTTAACACATTTTTAAATATATATGTAATGATTCAGAATGTGGGGAAGATGATACAAATAACTGTAATGATAGCTGAAAATTACAGATGCTGCTGGCATAATTGTGTAGTCAAAGAAGAAACTTGCAGACATTGCATACTTTGTAGATAACAAGACACATAATTTCATTCCTTGACTAATGATTTCTTATGACACATTTTCTTCTTTTGACATCGGTATGGATGTGATAAGCACCCCACAAATTTATACACATTTTTAGACAATAGATGACACAATGAAGCAATGACAGCTGCTAGCAGGGTAAGGGTTAGTAAGGAAGGTAAAAGCACACTTCAGCAGGGCCTACATATAACATCAAAATCCTTTCTTTAAGTTTTTAATGGCGATCGACGAAGAGTTCTATGCTATACAATGATATAATGCAGGTTTTTTTTTTCAGCAGCATTGTTTAGAAAATGTTGTTAGCATTTTTAGAACAGAGAAGGAAAGCACCTAAATCAAAATCAGTAATTTTGAGTTTCATATTCTTTTGTCTTAAGGTGTGAAAAGTAACGTTAAAGTATGTTAAAAAAAAGAAGGCAAATAATAATAATAATAATGTACAATTTAGCTATAAGTTCCGGCAACAGTAAGTGTTATTATCATTAGAAGAACGCTCTTTACGATATTGTTGTTCCAAAGATGAAGTTCAACTTATAGCTAATAATTCCAACTAAAACATATTATTTTTGCTCTGCTATTATTTTTCTTTTTGAGTTCTAGAAACACTTTTTCAGGTTATGAGTATAGCAAAGCTCCGATTGCATCAAGTGTTTTGAATTGACAAGAATAAAATGAAATTCCTTAAGCCTAACATAGTAAGCATTTCCTTTTCATCTTAGCAATTGAAAGTGGTTTAAAAATAAATAGTTGGAATTATCTAAAATCCAAGTAAAGCCATTAGCAAGCAAAAGCAACTAGCTTGAATGGAAATATAGGATAAAATTTATTTTAAACCATCATCCTGGTGCTTTAGAAATTGTACAAGAAACTTAAAGGAAATCAGAAAATATTTCTCATTAAGAAATATAAGGAAGCTATTAAGAAGTTTCAAAATGCAAATATAAGTCCTATGATGGTTTTAACAAATTCTATGGCAGAAGCATCATTGGAAAATCAACTGTATAATATATGCATGCAGCAGAGATACTAAACAGTGGCAGAACTATATCATGGATTAGCCAAAGACAGTCAGTTGTTGTAACTTCCGACACCTGAGACACAGATAATTGCAGCTAGTGAATGTTCTAGAGAAGTAATTTGTTTAAAGTGATTATTTAATGATGTTAGCAAGCTACATGAAGTTCCAGTAATTCAAGCAGATAACACTGCTGCAGTTAGACTGTCACAAATTCCCGAGTTTCATCAACATGCAAAACGCATCGATATCAAGCACTTTTTCATACGAGAAAAAGTTCTAGAAAAACAAATCATTGTGCAAGGTTTGTTTGCTGCACAATGATTTGTTTGCCACTGTATAGTATTTCTCCTCCACTTGTAAATTTCCCTGCTTCTTGACTTCCTCTAAAACCTACATCACTGTAGCACTCCAGGTTTGTATTTATTTTTGTATATAATACCTTTAGTAAGAGAACCTGCTATGTATCTAAATACATGTTTCATTTTGATCCAATTGTCTTTAGATGGACTTTCAAGATGACGTGAAAGAACACCGGCACAGTAAACTAAAGCTGGTCTTGTACCTAACATAAGATGCATTAAAGCTGATACAGCTTTTCTATAAGGAAAAATTTCTGTGTTTGGCTTATCAACATAAGATGCATTAAAGCTCCTACAGCTTTTCCATAGGGAAAAATTTCTGTGTTTGGCAAAAATTCCTTTTTCTTTTCAGTTAAACTTTCCTTCAGGACAGGAGTTGACACTGGTTTGGAATCTTCCATCCCAAAATTTTGAAGAATTTTTTGTGGATAAGCTTGCTGACAAATTCTGGTACTTCCATCTTCAGGATGATTAATTTTAAGTCCAAGAAAGTATACTGCTGGTTTAGATGTGAATCGCAATCTCAACTGCAATTCTTTAAGAAATTTTTCAGATTCTTGTAGATCCATTGATGTTACCAAATCATCATCTATGTATAAGCACATGATTAGCTTCATGCCATTTTTGTTTCTTAAATATATAAGCATGGATCTCCTTCACTTGTCTTGAAGCCAAGTTGTGACACAAGGTCTCCAAAATACTTATTGCAGCCCCATGAAGATTGTTTTAGCCCATGTAAATTGTGTTTCAGCTTACAGACTTTCCTTCTGGTTGCTGCATGTATATGGATTCTTCAAGTGTTCCATATAAGAATGCTGAAAGACATCAAACTGAGAAAGATGCATATTTTAGTTGACTGCAATACTAAGAATTGAATGAACAGTTCCTAACTTTGTCACTGGACTAAACATTTGATCATGATCAACTTCATAATGCTGACTAAATCCTCTAGCAATGAGTTTAGCCTTGAAATTATCAATAGATCCATCAGGATTCTTTTTGATCTTATAAACCCACTTGCATGGTATAGCTTTATTATCCTTTGGTAATTTTTCGAAAGTCCATGTTTCATTTTCCATCAGTGATGTCATCTCAAAATCCATAGCTTCTTTCCAATGTACACTTTGTTTACAGTTGCTCATTTCCTCATAAGAGGAGCAAGTTGCTTACATAATAATAATTACAAGTTGCTAAAACTCTTTTTAAAAAGAGGCTGTTGACTTTTTGTGATAAGATAGGACTCTTGAGGCTTTCTCTCCTAGTTTATTATTATTACTGTTCTTTTTTTTATTCACAAGGGGGAGCATAAAAGTATTTTTAAAAAAGGGTATAATAATAATACATAATTTAATTAAAGTTTTGGCAACAGTTAGTGTTGCTGTCATTAGAAGATCCTGCTTTGCAGTGCTGTTGTTCTAAAGATGTAGTTCAACTTGTAGTTAACAATTCCAATTAAAACTTATTATTTTTGGTCTGCTATTAGTTTTCTTTTTTTAGTTCTAGAAACACTTTTTCAAGTAAAAGGGATAACATATAGTAGGCATAACTAAACTGCAGCTCTTTGGCTTGTTTAATGTGACTCACAACAAGCAGTAGTTTCAGTTGATATATTTTTCAGCAGTTTTATTTTTAAACATGCTGAAACAAATATCAGTTGGATATCTCACTTTTTAAAAATCAATAGTATAATTTTTTTCTTATGTTATGCATAGAGTATTGATATCAAAATGTCATACATGCACTTATTTTTGTAACAAACAAAATGCACAAAAATTTGTTTCAGTAACTTGATGCCAGGCTATGATACTTTCAAAACAAGAGCTGTCCAGCAGAAATGAGAGCTACATTAACAACACATTTCATCAATGATGTACTTGAAGCTTTACCAAACAATGGAATATGCTTAATTGTAACATACATATGTATAAGATGACCGAGATCATATAAAATCATTAAATAATTTAAAACTTTAAGGATCTATGAGTGTTCAACCTCACATTAATTACATGTGAAAATCTATATCATTATATTTTTACTCAAGGACCTTGTTAAGTGACAGCTTAATTTTTGTTATCTTGATTGCTTCTCTTTCCTGTTCTGACACACTTGTTTTTATCATAAATTTTAATGTCATTTACTTCATTTACAGATAGGTGACTTATGGATTAAGATGAATGGAAATTGTTGATTCTCTTTGACAGGTTTCTGCATTATTATTAAGACCCTTACACAGCCTTTTGATTTCAATTTACTTTCTCTGAAACTAATCAACAATTACAAATAGTAAAACTATAAACCTAACAAAAATGAAATCCAAATGAAAATAGTTTAAAACATCTACAACAGTTAAAATATATAGCAATAACACAAGATTAATTTATTTTGTTTATAAATAAGTACGTTAGTTACAAATACAAAACCCTTATTAGTTTATTAAAATTTTTTTTCTTCTGTTAAGAAACTATTTTCATACTTTCGAAAGATAGAAATATCTAATTGCAGCTCTTGGGGGGGGGATAATTACAGATTTTGAACATTTCTGAATTCTAATATAATACTCCCATTAACATGAATTATGGCCACACTTGGCATGTAATATACTACAGCGTATGGCAATGCTAAAAAACAAATAGAAATTTTGAACCGCTACATTTCGTTGGAGAACATACTATTCAACCTTAATCAAAATTCTCTTACATGCGAGACAACTAAATGCAATTAATATATTGGAATATAACAAAAGGAATTTATTATTATCATTTTAAAGTAACACAGAAACATAACTTTCAAATAAATAAATAAAGCATACATTATTTTGAGCAAATAATAAAAATACAGATCTTTACAGAAAGATCTGTATTTTATTATTTATATTGATTACAATTTTGTTAAATACCTGAAAAATTGTGTTTGTAAATCTGCAGATGTTTACTTACGTAGCCCATTCAAGAGGATGAGATTTAATAGAATGATATAAAGCTTTTAAAACATCTCTTGGAAAATTTTCACCATCATTTAGTTCAGCCAAATTTTCAATGAATTCACCACAAACCATTTTACGTCTCAGATTCTAAAAATGAAGAGAATAAAAATAATTCACTTAAAAGCATGATAACAAAACATGTTAACATAAATAAAATGTTATTAATAAATAACCATTTCCTACATTGAAACAGTATATTATTCAAACAATACCTATAAGTTATTTAAAAAATTTAGACATGTGAAAAAATACAGGCATAATAAAATATTTCTTCATTAAAACATTTCACTTTCTCAATAAAATTAAATTCAAAATCAATATCCAAACAGAATAATTCATATTTCTTTATTGCAGTTGTTAGTTATTAAAACTGGTAAACTTTTAGTTATCAAGTTTGACCATGCAACTTTTAAATACCACCAACAGTCTATATAGAGGCAATTTTTAAAAGAATTAGAGAATATTTTTATTGTCCTTTTATTTATTTGTCCTCATTAAATCAAAAAAATAAATAAATAAATAAGTAAATAAAATAATAAGAAAAGGTTAAATAATTACCTAATTCTGAATTGGTACTTACATCCATACTTAAAAAAATTCTCAAAAATATCTGATAAGGAAAATTAAACGCATTATTTTTGAATTTACAGGAAGAATTTTTAATTTATTTATTTACACCAATTTTAATTATCAATATTAATATAATTCAGGTAATAAGCATTTTACAATCCTCATTAGGGAAATACAATTACATATACACTCATGTCCATAAATTAAGGATAATGCAAAATCAGGCAAAGGAAACGTTAGAAGCAAAACAAATTTGACTTATTTGTAAAGCTCTTTACCTTTTGTATATATTAAACAAAAGGTAAAAAGCAAAAAAAAAGATGCTATATGTTTGATATTATTAAAAAAATTAGCGATTTTTTTCTCCCTGCAGCAAATTAAAAAAAAAAACCCTATTTACAAAAAACCAATATTACATGGTTGGTATGATTATTGTCATTGTATGTCTCCCAGACGATGCAATACAGTCCGTACAACGCTTACGCATGCTGAGTATCAAATTATCGATCTGATCTTGGAGGATATTACACCACTCAAAAAGCAATGCTCTCCGAAGTTCCGGTAGACATGTAGGAGGAGGTTGACGGGCTGCAACTCGTCGGCCAAGCATGTACCACATCCAGTGAGAATGGATCCAGTGAATCCATTCTCACTGGATTCAAGTCCGGTGAGAATGCTGGCCAGTCCACACTGATATCCTCCGATTGAATGCATTCGCTTACGATGTTTGCACGGTGAGGCCGGGCGTTGTCATCCGTAAATACAAATTGTGCGCCCATGGCGCCCCGAAACAAACATACATATTGTTCCAGAATGACGTCTCGATAGATTTGGCTTGTCATGGTTCCAATTTGATCATGCAGGTCAGTTCTGGAACCCAGAATAATTCCACCCCAAACGAGCACTCCTGCAAAACCGCAGCGGTGTCGTTCAATGATGTTTTCTTGGTGGTAACGGGTATCTGGAGCTCTACATATGAAAGTCCGGCGAGAATCAGACTGCAAGCTAATCCTGGACTCGTCGGAAAACATCACACAAGCCCACTGTTGCCGTGTCCACAATGCATGCTCTCTACTCCAGGCTAACTGCAGGCGACAGTGAGTTGCAGTAAGTGGAACGCATCTGACAGGTCTACGAGCATATAGACCAATCTGCCGTAAGCGTCTGTACACGGTCTGCCTTGAAATTGTCGTACCAGTGGCTGAAGAGAGTTGACGAGACAGGTATGAGGCTGTGCTCCGCCTGTTTCTTTTGGCAGTAACTGCCAAATACCGGTCCTCATTCGGCGTTGTAACTCTGGGGCGACCTGTGCTGTAACGTCTACTCACATTACCATCATCTTGGAATCGTTGCCAAAGCGTAGATTCACACTCTGGGCAATTCCAAGTTCGTCTGATACTTCCAGTTGGGTACGCCCACATTCCAGACGGCCGATAATTCTACCAAGTAAAAAATCATCCAAATGCGTCTTTTGTGTCATAACTATTCGGTTATTGCACTGAAATGCTTATAAAGCGCCTGCGAACAATTTTACTTCTTTGCCTGTATTCCTTATATATCACACTCTTAAACTCTCGTCATTGTGACGTACCATCGGTGCCATCTAGTTACTTCCTGAAATTTACATATGATTCTTGAAGATGTGTGTAGTGATTTTACAGGTGATATATTTATTTTAGAGTTCGATTTCCGAGTGACTCCGAATTATCCTTAATTTATGGACATGAGTGTAATTAGTTACTTTAATTTCTATTATAGCATAAAAAGTTTTTAAAGCTGTTTTGGTTGATGATGTTAAGTACCTTGCTCGAGAAATGGATCTCATGCAAGCAAATATTAATCCCAAGTAAAGATTTAATATGATTTTAAATAAATAACTCTAATATACAGAGAGAAAGAAAATTTTGCTTCAAAATATTTTCCTTAATCTTTCAATTAAATTTGTTATTAAAATACTGCATTTCTTTAGTGTTAAACTCCAAATTTATATTAAATAAAACCTCTAACTAATGATTTTCAAGAGAGTATAATTATTCTATCGCTATTGGAATAAAATGGGATAGTGTACTGCCGCTTTAAAATTTAATACACTGCTCGACATTGAAAATGCAACACCAAGAAGGAGTGGTCAGAAATTTATGCAAATTTTAGTGTAGACGCACGTCACTGAGTTATGCATGGACCTTATAAGAGATATTATTATAAGAGATATTAAGATTATATATTTTTTATAAGGTCCATGGAGTTATGCGAATGATGTGAAATGCGCAGCTCTCCGACGCACGTGAAGTACGATATAAGGGAAGGAACATGCAGAATGGGCAATATTCGTGTCGTTATTTCTGCCAGACAAATCATCGAAGAAAGTTGGTTTTTGTCCCGGAGAATACGTGTAATAGGAGAGAATGCCAGGACGCCGTCAACGAAGGCACTTCCAGCAGATAGACGATTTTAAGAGGGGTATGGTGATCGGACAGAGAAGGGCGGTTGGTCCTTACGTCAAATCGGAGCTGATACCCACATGGATGCGAGCACGGCGCATCGGCTGTAGCGAACATGGTTGGAACAAGGGAATGTAGGAAGAAGGAGAGGTGCAGGTACAGCCAGAGTGACGTCAGCCCGCGTGGATCGACGCATCCGCCGACAAGCTGTGGCGGTCCCGCAAGTCACTTGTACCGTGATTCTGCAGCATGTGCAAGATGCACTGGATGTTCCTGTGTCAACCATTTCCCGTCGATTGGTTGAACATGACCTGCACTCACGGCGTCCGTTAAGAAGACTGCCATTGACCCCACAGCATAAACACCAACGTTTAGAATGTTGCCGGACTGGAGCGATGTGGATGGCTAAAAGTCGGCTAAACGTCGTGTTCTCAGATGAGTCACGCTTCTGTTTATCCAATGGCAGTCGCCGCATACGTGTGTGGTGTCGACGTGGAGACAGATCTAATCCGACAGTAACAGTGGAACGCCCCACCGCGCGACAATGTGGCATAATGGTTTGGGGCGCTATTCCAGGTCCGATTCCTGGTCATACGATTCCATATCCTACAATTCCAGGTCACCTCCAGTTCGTATTCAGGGTTCTATGACGGCTAAACAATACTTGAATAATGTACTGTGGGGAAGATGAGCAAGAGTCTAAAGCAACATTCACTTGGTTCGCCAGAAGCAGACTTTCTCCTGAGAAAGTTATATTATTAACGTATATTTTTGCTCAGGGAGAAAGCTACGAAACTGCTGTTTTACAGAGCATCATTGACAACAAAGTAACTTCGTCGGAAAAAGTCAGCGACTGGAATTCGTACTGTCGCGAACTGATTACCGGCAGAATGCTACGTGCAATTCATTCAACGAAAATTGGCGGTGTCGGCTGCGTTGCTGTAACAAATGAAACAAAACTAGGAAAAAGAAAATACAACGTTGGAAGGGTAGTTGAAGGAACGTGGATTATTGGGATGTTCCAGAGAGAAACAAAAGATTTCCGACTGGAAATATGTCCAGAAAACAATAGATCTTCGGAGACCCTGATACCGCTAATTAAACAGCACGTGGCTGAGGGATCAACCATCATAACTGATGAATGGCGGGCCTACTCATCTTTAGCCAGGAGTGGATATTATGCACATCAAACAGTCAATCATTCTACCAATTTCGTTAATCTGGTAACTGGTGCACATACCCAGTCTATAGAGTCAAATTCGAGACCTCTAAAAGTGAAACTTCAAAAAAGTGGCCTTCACAAGGAAAACCTTGTAGATCACGGGCTAGTATATTTATTTCGGCGTGAAGTAAGTCATAATAATAATGATCCATTCACAGAAATTCTGAGAGCAATTAAGGATTGCTTTCCTGTAGCATAACAAGTCTCCGGCAGTTTCCTTAACAGCGCAGTTAAAAAAAAAGGCCCTTTTCAAGGACATACAAAAGTGTAAGTGTTACTATATACACTTTAATTTATATGCTTTATCATGTTTAACCGATTAATATTACGTCTTTTCCTGCTAACTTTAATTTATATGCGTTTAATATGTTTTAAATATCATGGTTAACCTGTTTAACCGATTAATATTATGTCTTTTCCTGCTAATTTTAATTTATATGCTTTAAAAATCGCGTTTAACCGTTTGATATTATGTTTGTCTTTTTTACTTCCGTATGGTAAATATCTTCCAACTTAACTGTACACCGCTAAAATCATGGACGATTAGCCGTTCGTGAGCTTGGCTAGTAAATACGCACCGCCGCCAATGGATCCTTTGAGCAAGAAAACCCGCCCCTTCTAACACTTAGAATCTCAAATTTCATTATTCTATCTCTCATAGTTATGGAATTATTAAGGTCTGAAATGTGTCATTTTTATCACTCACTGCCCGAGTCATAAAAAACCTAGACCATATCTAAACGACTTAGATACTTGAAACTTGACATCAAGGTAGATCGTTAAGCATTTACAATGAAAAAAAATCTAAAACTTCAAAAAATTACCTTATTATCGAGGTTAAACCAAATAATACTCATAACGAGCATTTAACAACGTCACCAATAGACGGCGTTACAGAGATCGTCGATTTCCACGCCACTCAGATGCTAATCAACTGTGTCGAAAGTGAAGAATAAAAACCTGTTTATAATAGATGACACGACAATGCAGAGATAGAATGTAGGATCGACTCTGTTCATTTTATAGTGGGTTCGGGCCTAACTACAACGATATCGCGAAAAGTTTATAAACTACTTTCAAACGATAAAAGTGTTGCTGTTCAGTAACTCAAATTTAAGTAACAGATGCCAGATGCAAATAAAACAATAAAAAAAAAAGGAAACGTGAATCTATACTTTAAAATAAGATTTGAACATTTATATTGTTTAATAATTAAAAATAGCCGTTTAAATTTATTGTTTATACTTTTATGTCCCTTTAAAAATCTAAAACTTCAAAAAAGTACGTTATAATACTTATGGTAAATGTCGACAATTTAATAACTAAGGAATTGCTAATAAAAAGAAACCAATGCAGCGTCTATGCAACATTTCCACTGTTATGGAAAATACAGAAATTGCTAATAAAAGAAAACAGTGCAGCGTAAACGCAAGGGAAAAAAATGAAGGTCACGGCAATTGTTTAGACACTTTTTGATTTAACTGTCTAAATAAGAACATAACCTTTAATTTAGCTTTTCAAAAATAACTGATATCATAACAATATAAATGTAAAAAAGGGGCCAAGTTCGAAAGAAACAACGTTCGATGCAGAGGCGCAGCTAGGGTATTCAGCGCCCGGGGACAACTATAGATTTTGCGCCCCTTTCCGCGTTCCGAGAATGGAAAACATTTCATTCTAAAATTTGTAGCATTAATTTGGCGCCACCTGGATGCTGCGCCCGAGGACAGATGTCCCTCCTTGCCCCACGCTAGCTACGCCACAGGTTCGATGTAGTCGGTGTCAACAACAAAAGAGTTGAGATCTAACGGATGACAAGTTCCATAGAGGTTGCTTTAATCATAGCTATAAGAAATTATAACGTTCTTGAATTCATTAAAAAAAACAATTTATTACTTTTTTTGATATCGGATTTCTAACTCGGCAAGCTAATTTTAAATACTGACTTTTGCCAGTTTACTATTTTAATGATGAGTATGCTGAACAATACTAAAAAACAAGATTTGAAAATAATCACGGAAGACTTAGGCCTAACAGTGCCAAGTGAAGCGAAAGTTATCGAAGTCAAAACATTAATTCAGAATGCTAATATTTACAAAACTGACCCTGAATTTTTTTCATGAAATCATTAAAACGGTTGCGGAGGACCAAAGTACAAAGCAACTGAAGAGCAGTCAAAATTAGAGCCTGAAAAAATTAAGTTAACTGAACTTGAGAATAAACTTGAAATCGAGCTCCAAAACTAATTGGCTGGTGAAAATTCCGATCATGCTGTGATTACAGATTCTGAACCAGCATCGCGAAGAGAAAATATCACCAAAATCGTTAAAAACCTAACTATAGCTATCCCTTAGAGACCGGCCTCTGTATTTGTTTTTACAGTCACTTGAAGAAGCTTTTACTACCGAAAGCATACAAGTTGAGTAAAAATCAGATGTGTTGATTAATTTATTAGGTGATAAATCCAATCATGTTTTAACGTATACTTCCGAACAAGAAACGGCGGATTATGATAAAATAAAAGCATTGATCTTGAAGGAATTTCAGCCGACACCGTGTGAATGTTTTAATGATTTTAAAAATGGGCAGTGACTCTGATCTGATTTATGTGTTCAGCTTGCGTCTCTACTCAGTTCAACTTTCGATTATTATTGCAGGCCAGTACATGAATTTAAGAAATTGTGTGACCTCATTGTATCTGATAAGTTGTATGAAACGCTTGATTCTAAAACAAGAGAACATAACGGCATTCAGGAGAGCCAGAATTTGTTCATACCTAATCAATCGGGGAGAAAGTGTGATTTATTTTATTCGCCCAGAGGAAAGTCCTTAGCTGATATCAGTAACACACGAATCGAAACTCCAGAAAATAAAAGGCTTAATTTTTTTCAAAAACTATCCTAAAAAAGATTCAGTGCTTAATCTCGTATTATTTTGTTATACAAAATAATCGTAAACTAGAACGTATCTGCGATGTGTGCGGAGGCAAAGGTGAATTACTTCATTTTGTGCGTAAATGCCTCAACGTTTCGAAAAGGATGAAAACTCATCTCAAAATAAGGTGGTATTGGATTATTCCTTTACTGCATTATTTTTTATTTCAATAAACAGGAGACGTTTTTAAATAATGAGAAAATATTTAAATAAAAAATAAAATATAAAGGAATTATAAATTTCGCATTATAAGACTTACTACTTAAGCTTTTACTCAATTAAAAAAAAAGTCAAATAACATGAGAATGGCCAATAAAATTTCCCATTACTTGGGCCTTTGTGCCATTTTATGTGACTTCAAAAAATGGCATTAGAGTCTATAAACTATAAAAAAACTTAATCAGGTATAAAAATCAAATTAATTGAAACTGATTTTATATATATACATATCCATTATAAAATTTATAACATAATGGAAAAAATAGTACAGGTTGTAAGCAAGCAAGTTTCATAAATAAGCACATGAAAAGTAAATGTAAAAGAGAGAAGAAGACTTCTGAATGTTAAATATATACTTATGCAAGCAAATGATAAACATATTAATTAGTTGCAACAAGCTAATATTGCTAATGCAAGCTGCAGCATTTGTTAATAAATGTTTACCTCTCCATGCAAATCGGAATTTAAAAGCATAAGGGCACAAGTTAGTGTATGTACAGCATCTGAAACAGAAACAGAAGTATTGAAGGTTTACACAGATAAAATAAAACACCAAAATAAAAGTCAAATGTCTTAAAGTTGCAGCATTAAACACAATACATTACTGTTTAATAAGGACAAAATTTTCAATAGAAACTACTATGAACAAATCAAGAAAAAAAATATTTTTAATCTTCAATCAAAAATTTTTTTAAAAGAATAGGAAATCTTTGAAAGGTAATCTGATCAGATCTGAAATATTTCTACAAACAATTTAGAAGCCTTTTAATAAAATACCAGTAACCATCAAAGTTTAGCAATAAGTTTACGCAGATAAAGTACTTTACAAAAAAAGCTAAAATGGACACTACATCAGATTTCTTTCAGGACCACACACTTCCTTGTGCCTTGTTCCTTTTAAGTTTCTTTCAGTGAATTTCTAGATTCACTCAGCCTCAACTCTCCACTCGTCGCGTCCTGCGCTTCACTGTTAACATACCGACGGCCTTCGGCACAATTTCCAAACATAACAGTAAATAAAACATAAAAACTCAGTGCGTTACAGGTTCGTTGTATCACCAAAATCCAAGGTCCAAAAAATATGACTGATCAAAATTACCTCTACCACAGTTAGGGGCTTAATAGAGCTTAATAGAGATATAAATCGGATGTTAAATACTAAAAAGGGACCATGCAGCTTTTTTTGCAAGACTTTCAGAAAAAGGATATCAAGATTTTGGGTTGATCTGAACTCAGAACATTAATAGTGCTGTAGGCATTAACTAATTAAAATGTTCACCTACTCTTCTGAAAGTTATTCCTAAATAAATAAAGCTCACAGAAATTATTTGCAATGAACATGTGAAACTGATTGTGCCAGCTATGGGCAGGATGAATAATTATTTGCCAGGTTATTTTGGCTCTCTGGAAATACTGACCGTTAAGCTTTCCGGCGTATCACCACGCAGTTTGTTTCATGAATAAGTGCAGTGTCTTACAGAAAGAAGAAAAAGCTCAACTAAAGCAAACAATAATTAAAATTAAGTAGACAATTCCAAACCAGGCAAAACACCATCCGATCATCGAGTTTACAAATTTGTTACAACACAATTTTATACAGAATTTGCTTTTTAAACTTGAGGAAACTTCACAGATAATAATGAAATCATAACGTATGATGATTGGGAATGAAAGTGGCCGACCGCCCGTCATTAATGATGAACCGGTGCAGGAAAGTGATGAAAAAGTTCAAGAAAACAGTTGCTAAATTTTATCTTTATCTAACAAACTTTCCAGAAGCGTAAAGAAATTTTTTTTAAGAAAGTGTGACAAAACGTTTAAATTATCAGAAGTTGTGTTCACGCTGAATGCCAGAAATGGTTATCAAAGCAGGTGGCAGTTTTCTGTGAAGAAGAAATTCAGAAATTAATTATGAACTACGACAAGTGCCTAAATGTAGGTAGCAATTATACTAAAAATAGATTAAGGCTCAAGTTTTCATGTAAAAATAAAATTATAAAAGAGATTGCCTTTGTAATACCAAAATGGTATTTTCTTAAAAGACATGCTAAAATTACATCTTAATTAAGATACACGAATCAGAAATATACTAAAGAAAAAATTTCAGGCTGAAATGTGAGTTCTTATAAAGAATAAGTAAGTTGTTTTCGTTTATAATTTAGAAAAACACAAACGACAGAAAGGAAAGGCAGATAACATATCAGTTTATTATTAAATTCAGACTCTTAGCCCTAAAAAACCAAAACCAGACCATTTTGGGCTAGATAAACATTTTTCTTTTAAATTAAAAGAGTTCTGTAAATTTGCATAAAAATTATGTCTTTTATATATATTAAATATACTAAAAATCGTATTAATTCAATATTCTTAAAAAATTAAGTAAAGTTTTAAATTATTAAGAAGTACTTTAATGCTTTTAAATCACTCAGTTATTTATTTAGTTACAGAACGATTAAATTTACAAGATACATAAAATAGCCTACATTTTGTCGAATGTCCACACAATTAGAACTGGTTACGCGTAGAAGATATACACTTTAAACAAAAAAATCAACGCACCAAGAAGGAGTTGTCCGATGGAGACAAAAATTGGTGGATAGGAAGATTATGTACAGAATAGAAAATGATTAAAATTTCAGAACAATTGAATGATTTATTTCAGAGTTACAAAGTAACGAGTTATATAAGGTGTTGACCTACCTCTAGCTGGATGCAAGCCGCCACACGGCGTGGCATAGACTGATAAAGCTCTCGAATGATCTCCTGTGGTATTTATTGCCAAATTTGCTCCAAATGTCGGGCTAGGTCATCAACTTTACCTGGTAGATGCAGTCGCCTTTCCATCATATCCCAGACATGCTCGATTCCTTGGCTGGCCAAGGAAGTCTTTAACAAGCTGTAAGACAGTTCACAGCAACACGTGTCGCATGTGGTCTGGCATTATCTTGCTGAAAAATAAGGCCAGCGTAGTGCAAAAGGAACGGTAGCAAAGTAGGTCTCAGAATGTCGTCGACGTACCCTTGTGTTGTACGGGTGCCTCTAATGAAGTTCGGCTGTCAAGGGAAATGGCACCTCATGGCATAACTCCTGGTTGAGGGCCTGTGTGGCGTGCAATAATGAAAGCAGAATCAGCAGTTGCTTTAGGTGTCTCCAGACACGTCTTCGATGATCATCATGACAAAGTTTGAATTGATGAATGACAAAGTCGGGATTCGTCGCTAAAGACTATACTTCCCCAGTCAGCATCATTCCAACCTGATCGAGCCAACCACTATTGTAATCTGGCTCGACAGTGTGCAGGCGTGAGTGGCAGGTGGCGTAACGGTCGGTACGAGCGTAGATTTCGCTCTGTCAGCCGTCTGTGAATGGTCATGATGGACACTCGCGTGCGGGTCGCACACGTCTGATGGCTGATAGAGAAGAATCAAGCGCTGTGACAGCTGATCTGACAATCATTCTGTCCTCCCGATCTGTTGTGGACCTAGGTCGACCACTACCATCATGACGCTGAAATATGATAAAGTCCACCCATTCTTGCCAGCATATTCTAATCGCCGCATCGCTTCGACTCATATGACGAGCGTTTCTCCGATTTGTCCCACCTACTTCTTTCAATCCAATGATACGACCTCTTTCAAAGTCTGACAGTTGCTCGTAATGAACTCGAATCCTGTGGCGAGGCATTTTTTCAGTCGTTGAAAGGTATCTTAAATCGCAATGCAACAGAAATTTTTAACAAAGTTCAAGAACAGCTCCTTATATACATCTGCTGGATGAGCAGTTTCGATGCGCTGAAGATCGCACTATTCAGTCATTAGACACCAAATTTTAATCATTTGCATATTTGGTCAAAACTTTTATGCATACAAAATTTCAATAAAATCGGTTCATTCCTTCTTGGTCCGTCAAGTTTATTTCGCGTAGTGGTAACATCTCTCAAGAACAGTAGATGATACATGGTAGAATAACTTAACGTAAGCTTCCAAAATTTTGGAAAGACATAGCTAAAGATGTTCCTGATAACAAAATAACTATGGCTAGCCTAAAACTAAAATACATAATTCATCATACTGACAATATTATCAATATCATTCATGTAACATAAGTGGAAATTATGTTAACAAAGCCACATAAAATACAAGCTCTAAATAGGAATAAACATTACAGAAATAAAAGAATTTGCGTAATAAATAACTAACGTACCTTGAGACTTAAATATATTTGGATTGGAATCAAGGTAACGCTTAGAGAAATGCACTAAGACTCTTTCTCTTTCTTGCGTTTCTCCTACAAGGCAGAACTGGCTCAAAAATTTCCTAACGGCAACGTCTAGACTATCTCCAGTAAAATCGAAGAACTTTAAATATTCTTCAGCTACTGCTCTGCTAAATTCATTGCTGGGAAAAGATAAAAATGTAATAAAGGTTCATAATAAATGGCTTTAAAAAGTTTTTTGAGAGATGATAACGGATGTCTGTCAACACAAATTAATTAGAAAGCAAATGTATATTAATGAAAAAACAAAGTTTCAGAGAAAAATAAATGAACTTCTTATACTGGATAAGAATTGTATCGGCTTAATAAACGTTCTATTTACAAACTATTAAAGTTTTAAAAATTTGTCTAATGGTAGCGAATCAGATTTTCTTGAAACTTTCCATATCTATAAAAATCTCTCGCTTCTGATTCTAATTCCAATGCTTCTTTACCATTAGCTTTTAAAGAATCTGCTCTTTAGTCGCTGTTCATTCACCTTTCGATTAACAGACAGCACTGAGGATTTCGTTTTCAATCACTCTTCATTATCTAGATAAAATATCAATATTAAAATTTCACGGCAGTGCGACTCCATAAAAATGCAAATAATTAATTATATGAAGTAAAAAATATAATTTTTTCAGCAAATGAGAAAACAAAGTTTTCTGTGAAATATACTGTGAAACCATATTTTATGCTTCCCGCAATGAATTGTACGGTCTTACAACTTGATAAAAAATGCGCCTTCATAATTTTTTTTCCGAGCGATTTAATTTAGAAACAAATATTTTAATTTATAGTGTCAGTCAGCACTAATATAACTGCACAATATTAATTCAGACAATATATTATGCTTATGGCGCTAAAGAAAATGTGCTCTTGGGTTTGATAGATAATATTGCAAGGATTTTAAGTTCACTAACTTTCATTTTATTTTAAAACTTTACTATCCTCTCTTATTTTCCACTTCCGGCCAGAATTAATGCGTGAATATGCTTATGCAAATTGTACTTGCTAACGCTTAAGTATTTAAGTTGTGGCTTTTTGCCAAGTAGTAGAAGGAAGGAGAGAGAGCCTTCTTGTTACGAGGCTTCACGCGAGCTTGCCATCAGTTACCGTCTGCTTTTAAGGCCAGAGGTTTAACCCTCTTGAAAGTTAAAGACGTAATGTAGTTTTCCGCTGTTTGCATACTACAGACGCAGTAATTTAAAAGACTAGTCTTAGTGCTAGTCATCTGTGTGAAACATTAAAAGTTAGCTCTTATTTAAATTTTAGTTAATTAGCAGTCTTATATTCTTTTACGTTCAGACCACAAGTGATTGGTCTTTGTATCCCGAAGTTCGGGAACGTTTGTAAAATCGATACGCAAATAAAGGGTAATTTTCACCCTCTTTATCTTTGCTGTATCTTCTACACACGCACGAACATAGCTTTTAGTAAGCTCCCTGTTCCTACTCAGGACTCCAGGCATGTTTGCAAAATCAACTAGAAGAAACAGTAGTCCTGATAATATTACTCCCTACGTAATATCCACATCTTCCTAAAATTCTTTTACAGCAGAAAAGACGAATATTTTGAGATTAGCATATCCATAATACGAAAGCTGTTTGCAAAGACATGTATGTTTTTAAACGAAAGAAAAAATATGTTATCCGTTCATTTATTAAAAAGCTTATAAGGTATTTCTCCCGCCTTTTTCGCATGTCTTCGTGGTGCAGTGGTCAGCACGCTCGACGCGTAACCGAGAGGTCCGTGGTTCGATTGCCGGCGAAGGCATTGCTTACTTTTCACATATCCTGCTTGCAAAGCAATCTATTGTCTCTACAAGTGGCGCCCGAACTAAAAGTTGGTGGATGATGATTCTTCACCACCACGATTTGGCGATTGCGGCCCTTTAAAAGGGGGAGTATATAAGATATTTCTCCCGCCTTGTTGTGGTCAGCATACTCGACGCGTATTGAGAGGTCCGTGGTTCGAGTCCCGGCGAGAGTATTGCTCATTGTTCACATCTCCTGCTTCCACAAAAATCCTAGTGACTATACAAGCTTAATCATATGTGTGTCGTCAAGCAATTGCAAACAAGTAAATACAAGTTAAAAAAAACACTTACATGTAATCCAGTAATAATGGAAAAATATGTTATTAAAAATTGATCATTAAAACATTTTTATATCTCGCAAATTAAATAGGAAGAATAAATGAGGAAAATTAGTGATTTTTTTACCACTAATTTATGCTCTGGTGGTTTGTTACTACCACTGTTCGCTTCGAACTAATGACCTAAAGTAATGCACTGAAAACTATTTTGCTTCTAAAAGCATTTTTGAACTGAAAAAAAAATGTTATGAATTTTGTATATATGTAAATATTTTTAGTGAAATCACATGTGAAATTGTAGTATCTCTTGTACAGTGTAACATAATATGCCTCAAAAATGACAATCTCCGCCGGAAAAATAATGTTACAGGGTAAGTCTATTTAGCTTTGAAGATAATGGCTATCTCGCTAAATACGCATGATAAGCCAAGCTGGTGAAGGTTTTGGCGAGTAAACTTTGTCGTTAAATTTGTCTAGAAATCGTCAAAAGTGGCCAAACTGCGGTACATTTTGGGTCTGATTCCTAAATGTAACATAAGTGTATCCGGCATGCGCTATAACTAACTGTAACTGCATATGCCTTCTAGCAATTTCGAGAAACCCAAGGTACTGGAAAATTTTTCGTCGGCCGGGGGAAAACTATACAAGACCAGAGAGAGCGTCAATTCTGAGTTTTAATAAATTTTATCAAGCTGTCATCGGTTATGTGTGCGTTCAATCCATTACCAACCCGTACGCATTTAAAAAAATGTAGGAACTTTGTATTTTGTATCAATAAAGTCAATTAAATAGGAAATTAATGCGCTTCGAGCCGAAGCATACAATTCTAATTTCGCTCGGCAATACTGCTCACACAAAGTAATAAAGTAATTCAACACGAAATCTGAAACTGAGCAATGAAAACAGTTGGTGCTGGTGAACGTTGTTTGTCAGCATTGACACTCGTGTTATAATTCGCCATCCGAGATTTGGTTTACTCGCGTAAACAGCTTCCTTGGTCACCCAACCTTAAATAATTCTGAAACGGAATGAAATTGGAACTGTACGGGAATAATTACGAAAATTCCTAGAATGCCAGGCTAAGAGATGGAGATACTCGCCTTCTCCATCATTTAACAGTATTAAGAGATTTTGATAGACGAATGAAGTAAAGAATTTTTGCCTCAAATAATCTCTAATTACCTATTTTGCATCTAACAGTGTATTTCGCATTTTTCACGGGAGTCTAATATATCAGTTTAAAAAAAAACTTTCAGAAAAAACTGTACCTTTTTCGCAGTTCAGAATCTTTATGCCTTTCTTTTATACAACAAACTTGAATTTTGTAATATGTTATATTTTAGTGCAATAACAACTTTCAATAATCAATTAAAACCACAAGGATATACATAATTTCATAAAACATAATAAAACTCATAACAATAACGTATAAATTACATAATTAATACAAAAATTTATTATATGGAAATTAACGGTGTTCCAAAATTAACACAAGATTTGAATTTTGCGCCTTTCTGCAAAAAAAGTTTTGCTAACGAAAACGAAAGCCCCCAAAAAAGCATGACAGCTGACAGTTCTGTTCTGGGTTTTTAAAAATGGATCATTACATGAAAGAACAGTGCGTTTTCATTGTTCAGCAATATTTAAAAAATAATGAAGGCTTGGCAGCTACATCTCGCAATTTTCATATAAAATACGGTCGGAATAGTGATTTAACTTCATCAACTGTGAAGAGATTATTTAAGAAAATTAGAGACACTGGATCAATCAATGATCTTAAACAATCTGATCGTTCTTCAACAAGTCGTTCAATACAAAACATCGAAGCAATTCGTGAGAGTGTTGCTGAGAGACCAGGAATATTAATTCGGCACCGTCGTCAAGAATTGGACATTTCGAAAAGCTCTCGACAGCGTATTCTCACGAAAGATTTTCATCTTCATGCTTACAAAGTTCAATTGATTCAAGAACTGAAGCCTACTGACCACACACACAGCGAACAGATTTCGTTGAATGAAATGCGGAACAATAACAGTGGATGCTAATTTTTCGAACAAAATAATCTTCAGCAGTGAGGCTCATGTTAATCTTGATAGCTTGGTTAATCGACAAAATTGTCGCATTAGGAATTCAGAAAATCCACAAGTGACTGTGAAACAAATTCATTCACAATGCACTCACTGCTTGGCGCAGATTTTGGGTTGGAGTCATCGTCCCACCATTCTTCTTCGAAAAGGCAGCTGATCAGGGATTAACAGTTAACGGTGCACGATGTTGCGACACGATAATCTAGGTTTTCGTGCCTAAATTGCAAGATATGGATATGGACGGTATGTGGTTTCAACAAGATGATGCCGCATGCCATACAGCCCAAGAAACAATTCAATTACTGCATAACTCATTTCCTGGTCAAGCAATTTCCCGTTCTGGTGAATTTACACCAGAATTAATTAAAAAATTACTTCTTCCGTGAATTTTGGGGCAGCCTTTAGAAGCAAACTCACAAATTTTATAAAAGCTCACTAAGTCTAACTTCGCTGATATGTTAGATACTTATCCGACAATCCATTAAAAGAGCAGTTCTCAACTACTTCTGCCCTATGCCCCCCTTTCACCATTGCTAGACGGTAAACCTCCCTCCTTTCTAAAACTCGAAAAATACATATATACTCATTTAAATTTAGGTTATCTTTTAATATGTTTCATATATTAAACAAGAAAAATGTAGAAAATGTTGATAAATACGAAAACTTGAATAAAGGTTTTTTTTTTTTCATAATCTAAAACTAAATATTCAACAGGTGAATACAAGACTGACTGCATTCGCTTCCCTGAAACAATGAAATTCTGCTCTAGTGTTGAATCCTCCCCGTTGGAAAACCTTGCATTAAAAAATTTATCTCCAAGTCAGTGTAAGTTGACGGTTTAAAATATATAAATTTAATTATATTTGGTGATGTAGCACTGTTTTGTGATTTCCTGAAATTTTAATCTGCTGTTAAATTTTGCCTGCAAATCCACTTTTGATGATAAGCATCCTCATATTTAATAATATTTTTGAAAATTTATATAGACTAGCAGCTAATTTTAACAAATACTGTTCGTTTTGAACATGTAGAATCAGCTGTGTTTTTTCAAACCAATTTGGAGTTCAAAGCTGACACAACTTCCTTGGAAGAAAAAAAAAAGGACGCTCTTTATAAATTGAAAATAATAGTGGTACGTAGCTGGAAAAATTAAGAACAAATATATTGTGGTCAATTACTGCTGCCAGCTGAAATTTAAGCAAAATCTACTGGGCAGAAGACAATTCCTGTAAAGGTAAAAATTATCAGACTGTGTTTATTCCGAGAAGAATACTGGTCCCTAGTATATGGAAAATAACCGATTCGCTCATACAACGGTTTTTGATGTATTGTTGGAAAATGAAAATCTGATTATTCTTAATCAGATGAAAAGAAATTTATGAGGGAGAGATTTAAAATGACAACATGTCATATTTCAAATGTGTACTATATTTAAAACTGTATTAAAAATTTGTATCAAATTATATTTAAAATGTATACATAAGGTGAACATCCCTGCACCCTTTATATACACTGCCCTCCAAAAGTTAAGGAAAAGCATATTTTTTGTGCCTAATTTGAGAATGAAGCAATACAGAAACAAGTAATTTACAGGACATGTTCACTAAACAGTTCTTTCATGAATGCGACATAGAATGTCTCTAAAGTTCAACACAAACATGAATTACAACAAAAAATTGCACTCTTGGCAAAGAAATCCAGTCTTGGAGAAACATTATATCACAGTTTTTTGAGGGAATACAAGTTGTAACATTACAAAAATGGGTTCTAATAAGAAATGTGTCCACCGCTAACTACAAATCATTGGCGTCAACGGCGCTCCATGCTGTCAATTAAGTTGTCGGTCAGTGAAATGCGAAGCAACGACCAGAGATGGAGTAATTTTTGTTCCAGCTTATCTAACAACTTTGAAGGAGGACTTAAAGCAGCAACCTGTCTCCCAAGGCGGTCTCAAAGACGCTGTATCGGATTCAGGTCTGGAGATTGAGCTGGTCATTCTATAATGTGACCCTAAATATATTCTTGAGCAACCTGACAACGGTGCGGTCGCACATTGATATCTATCAGAAGAAATACAGGACAAATAGCAGCGGCATATGGGCGGACATATTGATCAAGGATCTCGTCTCGATATCTCACACCGATCAAAGTTCCTCCATGGAACACATGCAGGTCAGTGTGACCACCGAGAGTGATCCCAAATCATTATTCCACTACCCATCTGTAACTGTGTCTTTCCACGATTGGTTATATTTGGTGAGTTGTTCCCTCCAGATCAGCTGACGACCTAAATCACTCTCGAATGTGAACCTGGACTCGTCTGTGAAGAGAACAAAGGCCCATTGTAGAGCCTTGTGGTTCAGGAGACGTGTCCTCTTGCCCCAAAAAAACGGGTGCCTCATGTCCTCGGGTCAAGGGAACACAAAAAACTGGTCGTCTTGCATACAGACCTGTATTGTGCAGGCTGAGGGTCTTGTTCTTGTTGCTACTAAATTATCTGCCATGAGTTGATGCACAATAATGTTACCTCTCTTCGGACCGAAAGAGCAGAAGTGTCAAGTCGAAGTGTGAGCAAAAGTGTTGTAACTCTAGGTCAGCCTGTAACATATCTTCTAGACACAGAATCCTCGGATTCAAACTGATTTCATAGTCGGTGGACCACACTACGAGAGATATTGAGACGTCTAGCAGTACCAGCTTCTGACATTCCCATTTCTGTCCATCCGATCGCTCGCCACCTCAACGAATCGGGCAAACGGCTTTTCCTGGATATTGTCCACGAAACTGTAATAAAACTGAAGATCAACACTCGTGAACAAAAATTACAACTTTTGCGTTTTTTCTGCAACTTCCATATAAATATTCATTTCTATAAAATAAAAGTGATAGCTATTGTTTTTGCATATATTTTCTTAAACTTCGTTACTGTCATGCATATGAACTGTGAATTTAAACGTTACTGACACTTTGTAATGGTGAACTTTGAAAAACATGTTGTTCCTTAACTTTTGGAGGCAGTGTTCATTTTAAATATAGTTAAAATTGCAGTTTGAATGCAACGTTTTAAATGGCATGAGGAATAAGCTGTTTGATTCAATACAAGAAAGATAAATTCACTCGTGTTTTACAATAAAACAAAATTTAAGAGTTGTTTTGCGAAAGGATTATTTTTAGACTCATTCTAAACCACCTGAAAGACGAAGGAATAAAACAAACAAATACCAAAATGAATTCATTTGGAATACAGTATTTAAAAGGCATTTACCGTTAAATGAAACGACACAATCAACTAATGCCTAACATGCAGGCACTTTTATAGGGAAGCACACTTTAGCAAGCACGTAGAGCAGTATACTCTTTCCGACTTATAAGTCTGAGCTTTCATCATAAAAATGTAATAAACGAGAATTACTCATTCGATACACGTAAAGCCCAAGAAAATTGTGCAAACATACTTATATTAACATGCTATATTTAGAGATATTATCATTCAGAAGCACGACTTTCACTAATCGTATATATGAACAAATCCATTGCATATATGCATTTAAATGTTTTATTATGGCGATATAAAATGTACTTATTTTGATGACATAATGAATTCAAGTGCAACGGAAAAGATGAAATATGGCACTGTAGTACATTTCATTTTGACTTTACGTGAATTTACTACCTAAAACTAGAAGACAATCCGAAAATAATTTTTTAATTGGGAGGAGGGGGAGAACAATACCCAAGACAGCCTGCTGTAAAAGTGGTAATCGGTATTGGATAACAAAGTAATTGAAAAATCACAGACAAGGAAACCAAGTACAATATATTATAGGCTAATCTCACATCAAAGACATGATTATATCAAACGACGTGGACAATATTCGACATGCATTTCATATAAAATACCCACAAAATACCAGATGATGAGCATCGTCCACGACTTCAATTTAAGGGATAAAAAAATACATAAAAAAAATCTGTGTTTATATTACGTAATAAAAGTAAAGCTGGATTAAGTTGGATATATCAAACGATTTTCTTCAACATAGGAGTAATTGCTTTTCTGTAGTTTTTAGGAGTGTCATCGATTTTTCTTCCCTTTTCCTATCACCCCTCTCTACTTCTGTATGGTACTGAAGTTTCTTCCACTCTATCTCCCCAGATCCAATCAATGTGTAGCAATTCGATCAACTGGGTATCGAATTTCTTTCTTTTCCGTTTGGTCCCACATTAATCAGAACCATTACAGCAGTAGACCGACATACACCATTCCAGATCATTCTACTTCTTCTGCCTCATTGTATTTGAGCCTTTTATTGTGCCTCCAAGTTCCATTATGAACAGCAATGAATTAAAACTAAGCTGGAAGAATTTTGTGCAGTGAAGTAAGAAATGAGCTTTTACTGTGGTTAAGTGGTTAACAAAAAAAATCGCTTAGGTTCTGCAAGAGAAATAAATGAATGCAAAAAATGGCAATTATAGATAAAATGTAGGACTCATCGTAAAGTATGAGAAACAGCTATCATGGGCTTAGAAATCACATGACTGAAACTGGTCTTAGACGTCACAAAAATTGATTTTATTATAGACCGTGCCCATAAAAGTCCTTATTCGGCCTTTGTTTTCGCAACAGTTGGTCGTAGACTTATACTTCTACTTTTAAAAATGTTTTAAATGACGCAAAGATTAATATTTTGGCATTTTTAAAAATGAATAATAATTACAAAATGTTTTATAATAATTACAAAATGTCACTTTTTATACATTCTTCCATTCCTTATATTTATATTCAAGAAAATTTTATACTCGTAAGTAAAAATAAAACACAAAAATTGAGACTTCCGTACGGCAAAAATTGACCAAGCTATTTCGTATAAAAACCGTAGATTATATTCAGGAGCCGTACACAAGTTAAAAAGCGACATGTTTGTTCTTCACTTTGCATACGGCCCCTGAATATGTAGCTAAAAATAAAATATAGTACTTATTAAAACTAACGTATGTATAATATATACGTGTATACTATACGTACCACACGTATATAGTATATATATATATATATATATATATATAGTATACGTATATAGTATATGGTAGTATATAGTATATATGGTATATACGTATAGTATATATGGTATATACCATAATTACTAAATAAAAATAGTGCACATGCGTACTTACTAAAATTAACGTACGAATAATATCATACGTAACTAAAAATAAAACACCGTTTTAAAAAAAGTTTCTGAGGTAAAGATTTTAGTGACTAGCAGTTCTATGCAGATTATTGTGAAAAATATTGATCAATATAAAGTTTTTTTTTAAACGGAGATCTTATTTACAAAATCTTATAAAACTCCTTTTCTAGAAAGCATTAGCAAGGTTCAGCATTAGCTGCTAATAATTTTAATATTCCGCTATGTTCTAATTACTATGCAAACTTCACATCGATATGCTGCCTCTTTCGAGGTATTCCAATTTTATGGTCACCAACGTAAATATCTCAAAAGTATTACGTACATGAAATTTAAGACTGTCTGCTTCATTGTAAGTAACAAGCTGCTAATAATGTCAAAACTATTTAAAATATTTAATTAAATTTTAGAGAATGGAAGGAAAAGAGTAGCTGAAAATGTCAGAAACATAAAAACTGAATAAAAAACCGTATAAATATTTTAATAAAGATGATATTTGATTCAAAATATTTTTTAGTATACGGCATAAATATTCCAATATTCGTGGGACATATATTTTATGTTTTTATGCAATTAAAACTACTGCAAATAGTTTCCATTCCTAGGCTAAGAAAATTTGCCCATTAGTGAATTAAATATATTACACTTAATACACTGTATGAAACATGCACAAAAGAAATTACAGGAAAAAAAGCACTTACTTTTTAGATAAATGCCTGGACACGTCGGTCTTTTTAAATCCATCTAAAGTATAAAGCCGCTTTGCCAAACGGATGGCAGAAGGCATATCCACCGCTTTTGGACTGTATCGAAAACTATGTAAACTTTCTATATCGGATTCATCATCTGTCGGCGGTGACTCGCTTCTCTGTGGTGGTGTCTCTATTTCTTCTGATTCTGTAGCCGCTGATTCTTCATCATAACTTTCTGTTAGCTCATGATAAGACACATCAGCAAAAGTATCTTCAGAACACTGTGATGTAGGGCTTTCTGCACTTAAGTCTACCTTATCTTCAATCGGTTTCGGCACAGACAGAGAGCTGCTGCGAGAAGTAGGTGATTTGTCAGCGGCCAAAGTTTGTAAGGTAATCTGTGGTCTATAAGCATCGGGCACGCAAGGTTCAAAATTCAGTTCGATGTTAGGTGGCACTTGTTTAATAGTCTTATTCAGAATCTTACTTTTATTGGTTATATCTTGGAAAATATCTGTCATATTATCTTTCTTACCTAGGTCCATCATCCAGTCGTCATCTAAATTTATTTCGGAAGCAGGAGAAAGACTGCCATCAGGAGAGCCCAGGTCTGAGTCCGTACCTCTGGACAAATCAGTAGCATCATCCAGGCTGCTAATGGCAGAAATTTGTTCGCTGGTGCATTCAAAATCTCCACTACCTTCGCTGTCTCTTCGAATGGTGGTTGAAGAGTCTGAAGGAATGATTTCAGAACCGGAAGATTCACTAAGAGGATCTGAATGAGGAGGTTTCGTGTCTTGGGCATCCGTCAGTTTAACACTAATTTTTAAAGGCGAAGCTGTTTCACTAGAACTTTGTGATAAGTCACTTTTGGACGAGTTTTGGATTTCATCAGGACTTCTAGATCTGGAACAAACACCCGGACATGAACTGCCAAAATATTCATCATTACCAATCTCATTGTACACCTCGTCGGCTTTAGTGTCTAGCAAGGTATCTAGTGATGAGGCTAATTCGTCTTCAATATCAATATTTACAGTAGCTAAAGAAGATTTCTGAAGGTGGTCTTCGCTCCTCGAAGTTCTAACAAAACTTGTGGAATAACTAAAAGGCATTTTTTTCTCAATGATGGGACTATGGAAGGAGGACACATCTTTTTTTAATTGTCTTCCCCGTAACCTCTCAGTTTCCTCTGGACTTGCGGGTGTGGAATGGTATCCGAAAGAAAAGAAATCTAATTTTTCGTTCTTGGAACACATTTTAGAGGCCTGAGAGGAATCGGAGTTAAGACTGATGTACAGTTCATTAGGCATCACGAAAGGTTTCTTATTTGGGAACGTTTTCTTAGCGCAGAAAATATTATCACCACATTCAATGCTGTGGTAAGAGAGATTATCACCGGTTGGCACAGAAGGAACTGGAGACGAATTCGCACTTTTTTCATTTTCAATGTTTTTTATGCCGACTAAAGATGGTTTTAGATGACTATCTTTTACCATAACACTGCTGTCATATCGTTCCATGACCTGCTAGCTTCAAATCAAAAGGAAATCCGAGAACGCCTAGTGGGTTCTACAGACGACTGTAGAAGAACAGTGCATAAACTGGATAAAAATAAATCAACCGATATCGTCGACATTTGGCAACAAATATATGTTTCTGGATCCTTTGCGCTCATTTTCAAATACACGTGAAACCAAAAGCTAAAAAAAGAAAAAGAAAAAGAATTTAGATTATGGTCATTAAACACCCAAATTTAATACAAGAATATTTAAATATGTTACGATAAAAAAATTACACTTAAAATAAAACCAATTTTCCAATTTTAAAACTACGCAAAAAAGTCATAGTTTCGCTTAAATTTTTAATGCAACTCTAGCAAATTTCAGGGCTATCATATCCCTCTTCTTGATTTCCTAGTTAGAGGCCGGCCACGAAGAAACAGCTCGCGCAAAATACCTTATTTCTGAGTAGCAAAATTATGTGTGAAAATAATCGTAATTTTAGAACCAGAGTTCGTTCGGAAGAATTTAACAGTG
Organism: Stegodyphus mimosarum; assembly: GCA_000611955.2. Classification (NCBI taxonomy): domain Eukaryota; kingdom Metazoa; phylum Arthropoda; class Arachnida; order Araneae; family Eresidae; genus Stegodyphus; species Stegodyphus mimosarum. The sequence continues at coordinate 548,765 of KK118226.1, read as the reverse complement.
ACAATCGATGCAACAATACCGCAGATTGGTCAGAAAAACCACGTGAAGGCAATTACTGTTTTGAGAAGAGCCTGCAGCTTCGCCATAGGTGGACAGAAAAATCACTAGATTTAGCAAGCTTCACAAGGGCGTGGGGGAAACTTTCTAAAAACCAGTACAATTTATATGGCCGAAACGGCGGGAAGGGAGTTTAGTAAATAAAATAATAAATTAAGTATTCTAAGGATGGCATTTGGACGTTGTTTATTAATGACATTCGTAAAATAATGATTAATTGAAGGAACCGATAACTTACATAGCTAATTTAGCTAATTTTTAAAGAATTTTTTGGCAGTCTTTGTGATAAAGAAGTGGATGGGTTTTATACCCAATTCCTCGTGTACCACGCTGTTCCTAATGAGCCAATGATCAGGAGATCAGGCGCAATATTATGTTTTGACTTCGGTATGTTAAAAGGACATGCAAAACGTCAGACGGGACATACGTAGGTAATAATGGGGCTGAGTATGACTTTGTAAATGAGTAACTTGTCGCCTAAAGAAAGAACAAAGTTCTGGAGCATAAAGAGAAGTAGAGACGTTCACTCTTTCGAACTTAGAAATTACGTGAGTAATCTGGGGGCATCCATGTAAGCTGTTGGCTCAATATAACACCAACAGCTACCTTAATGGCTTGGGTTTCATGAACAGCGATCTTTGCATATGAGGAGATTAGACAACTCGACCACTATCGATTTAATTGCCCATTTTCATTCAACTACCATATGTGAAAGTGAAAAGCTGAGAGTTGTCATGCTTGAGCAGCTAAAACATGCATAAACAGGAGTGCAATACATTTCAGGCATTGAAAATACGTTTTTTTACTTATTTTTTCATATTTTTAAAGAAAAAAATATTTCATAATTTTAAAATAGGTATCAAACACAAATTTAAGTAATTTGCTGTAGCAAAGAAGCATATTTCGCAACCATTTTGCTTTCATAAAAACATACTCATCGGTTTAGTTGTTTTACAGGCCTTAATTATGTGACGTACGTCAGCAGGATGCAACACTGTTATTTTAAAACATTATACTTTTAGAATTTTTCACAATATAGACATATTTTAGCATAAAAGTTGCCAGGCAATAGGGCAACTATAAAAATTAGAATTTATTATAAGCAGTCTATCGCACCATTCTACATAAGTTATATGAATCTGCATTTCCCATTTTCTTCGTTTCCAGCTTATTTTGTGTAATAATGTTATTGGCTTCTTTTCCCACTCTTACACTAAACTACCCTTTTACATACATGAATTTTAAGGACACCGAAATAAGGAAACAACTCACCATATCTAGAACATACAAGCTGGTCAATTTGAAAATGAGTCCACGACTTTGAGCAAATATTATATCTGAAATAATATGGTGTATCTAAGAATACAAATAGTTAAAATAAACATTTCATGACAGGAGAAAAAATTACAGCATTCACAACAGTGGAAATCTTAGTAAAATTTTATATATAAAAAATACGAGTAATTATTTATTGAATAATAATGCAAAATAGAGACTGATTAATAGTAATTACTTTTAATTTAAACACAGTAGATGAAAAATTGATATCAGATATATGCCCTAAGCCAGAAATAATGGATAAAAACTTCGACGAATTTATACTCAATTAATGGATGCATATCAAATTTCAAATAACAGAAATTCCAGGAATTATGATTCTAAGTTAAGACTACTGGTAACTATAAAAAAATAGTTTCCAAACAGCAAGTCCACTTGGGAACTGCACTTACTACTGAATTTTCTCATTGAAAATCAATAATTTTGCGCTAAATTAAAATTTCCTTCCAAAAATTCCATATAGACTACAGTTATAAAAAAGGAATAAATGGTGTACCGAATTTTTCTTGCATTTAAAATAAATTTAATTTCGAAAGTCACATAAAAGAAATTTCTTAAATACATTACTGAACATTTAGAGAGCATTCTTCAGAGTTAATTACTAGTCATTAGAAGCATCAAAGGGCTATGAGGAGAAAAAATTGCTTTATTATAATTACGAGTCCGTAAACCGAGTCCATAATTACAAGCCCTCGAAAATACTAAGCAGAACCGGAAATGGCATCGGCTAGTCCGCAATTAACGCTGCCACTAATCTACTCAAAGAACCTATTAGTGTGGCTAAGTCTAGGAATTGTATCTAGGTTTGGAGTTCACGAACATTGAAGCAGTCAACAGAAAAGGAAGTTCCATTAACTATTTGCAATATACTAATGGTTTTATTTCTTTGAAAACAATATCCACTGAACTTCGCCTTTGTTCTGTTAATTAAGAACGTATGCTTAAACCCAAGTTGAACATACGTTCTTAATTCACATGTTAGAGCATAATTCACATAATAAAAAAACTGCTAGCTGAAGTTAAAAAAATATTAAATAAAATAAATAAATTAATTAAGTAGCCATATTCTCAAATAATTTTCCTGTTCGATCCCTTTTTATCAAGAATTTTCCCTGACTACCATGTTTGCCTAAAGACGTAAATTGCAATATATTTATTAAATTTTTAAAAATTTATTTACTAAAGTTAAGACACACCTCAATATTTTATATACAAATTACACACCCTTAAAAAGAAAAATAATTAAAAAATACATATTTTGAGATATTTTACAGCATGTAAGAACCATAAAAAGCATATAATAATAATTACATGCGTAAAAAATAAAATTTTTAAGTTTCTGATACAGCTTTCAAAGTAAAGACTATGTTGAAAATCCCGTGTCTTGAACCAAAGAGATTAGACTATATATAGTAATCATGTCACAAAAATGAAGCCAAGGAAATGTCAACAAAGTGACGTCACGACTTACCATGGCCGCCATACAATGCACGGATGAGAGTACAAAACATATTTATATATAATTACACTGCATTTGAGAGCAAATGCCAACGTCCAGAGGCTCAGAAAAGTATCTTTAGGCATAAATTGCGTAAAATACCATCTAAACTTCCACTGGTATTCTAGGTTTTACCATTTCGTATAGCTACGATTTATACATTTTCATGTGCCTAGGATTTTATTGAATTTGAAACAGTTAGCTGCAATTCTTGTGATTTTTCTGTACTACGTAGAAATCCATTTATATTAAGGACTAATTAGAACGGAAGACTTAAAATCATTCAAAAATGAAAGCTAACAGCACCGATTAAAACGAAAACAAAACCTGCTAGAAGCTCGCCTATGGCAGCGGCCATGATAAGTCGTCACGCCATACCGCGAGGTTTCATGGTTTCATTTTCAACGCACGAGGCATACACAGGATGCTTACTCCATTTATTCTAACCGCCTTGCTTGAACCATATACTATGCGTAGTTTTTAAATTACAGAAAATTTATTATTGTCTATTTATTTATTCATTTATTTATTTTTTAAAAATTATCAACTTATAATATCTAATAACAGAATGATGAAACGCATGTGATACCAAAAAATAATCATTTACGACCCACATTCTGCTATCTTTAATTTTTTCCTCTTTTCTATTAAATTGCAAGCATTAAAATGAAATATAGTGCATTCTAGATTATCCAGGTGCGGATTATCCGGTTTGCAGAAAAGCATGCGCAGCGGTGCCTACGCAAGCACACTCAATGCTACGTGCGAGAGTGTGTAAAAAACAAGTATGTGGAAGTCCGAGCATGCTCTAAAATTCGCTTTGCATCTTTAATTTCAACGATTACCTCGCCCTATTCGTCCTCGAAGGGCATACTTGAAGGCATCGTTTCGGTTGGTGACTGAGATTTTTTTTTTTTTGTTGTTGTTTCGTATGCATTTTCGTGCATATTTTCTTCCCCATCTCTTAAAAATTGATTAAAAATTTTAGAACTGAAAAGTGAATAAAGAAGAAGTTACAAGTGCACAGCAAAAGAGGCAGAGGATGATATTGAAAATACAAGCAAATAAAGCACTGACAATTACATTAGTTCCGAGACGGCAATAACTTCCATTGAAACTCTTCGGACTTCGTCAACCAAAGGTGACTCGAATACAATGATAAAACAGCTTTCCAAAAATACGTAGTGAAATTCCACAAATATTTAAACATACTAAGAACAAAATAAATTTTAAAAAAAATTTCAGTAAAGAAATAAAAGCATACAGTATTCATGAAAATTGATAGTTTGAATGATGCGTCTTTTTCAATTATTCGTGACTTGCTTCCCAGGCATTAGCCGTGGCCTTCGAGAACAAGGCCTTATAAGAGCTTATAAGCATTTATAAGAGCTAGACTAACCAAGTGGGCGGAGCGCGCAAGAAGGAGTAGGAACGATCTCGTTTACTTTAACACTGAAACCTATTTGGGTTTCTATCACATAACTGTTTTTAATTATTAAATGTGATATGTTGTATAAGTGATGACATTATGAAAGTCATACTTTTTTTCAAATTAGATTTAATACATTTCCTTAAAGCACTTTTTACTGCATTTTGCGCAGTTTTTACTGTAGTTAAATACAATTTTATCATAAGAATAAATATATAAAAATTATTAAGGTGTTAAAAGTGTTTATCACTATGATGTATTATAAAATATATTTGAAATAAAACTTCTTTATGGAAATTATGCTATAATATTCACCTAAAAGTTTTAAAAAAGCAGCACAATTTAGAATTAATAAGAATAAGCAAAAACTTTCAAAAATTCATTTTTAGGTAATTTAGTATTTTTTACTTATTTACATCAATTAAAAACATAAAAATTCTAAGAGAAAATTATTTGTTTGAAATTTTTTGTTAGCTCAGATTTAAAATATTATTTTCGAAAAGAAGTAGTTACAAATTTCGGTACAGCATAGGAAAAGCTAAAAACATATACAGGCCTGAAAGTATGCAACAGCTTTATAATTATTTGGTACGTTAATTATACTTGATAAGTATGCTAAATTTTTAAAAAAATCAATTTCAGTTTCAAAAATAAAAGTATGTAAAAATTCTAATTTGTGAAATGAGGCGCTACAACCAGCTTTTTCTTGACAATTATAGGCTCTGCAATAGCCAACCATTGTTAGGCTTCTGAAAGTTGTCCCTACGCCTCCGGATGTGGTCAAGAAGACAGCCGGGAATGCGTCAGATGAGGGAGAAAACTCATTTGGGTTGGTCTATTTCTTATAAGGTCTATGCTTACAGCCATAGTGCAAACATAGTCTTCATACATTAAGAAATTGATTTCATAAATAGATCTTTACGGAAGAAGAAGATTTAGAAGTACGTATCATTTTACGTAATCATCATACACTAATTAAGCAAAAAATTAAATTTTGAAGTGATAAATAAATTTAAAAATACATAAGTAGAAAAGAATTTAACACAATAAAAAGTGTATTAATTTTTCCGCAGTTAGCAAGACGGCATGCAACTGATTTCTAATTAAACAAAAGTTGTTAAAATATCTAAATATCGGTGGGAACGTATTAAATATTTTGTAACTTTGTAAATAACTAAAAAACTTTATTAGCATTAAATTTACCTGCGAAATGAATTTTTCAGTTATTAGTAATAATACTCAGAGAGTATTCAATAACTCCGTATAATTATTAACTAAATTTACCAATCAAAAGAATGTATAGCAAAATAAATATGCACTTCAATTTTGCACACCTTCTTTAATTTGCTTTTGGAAATTTATATGTTCATTCATAGTTAAATTTATGTCCTTGAAGGAAGTAGGCCCTTAAACAACACTGAGTTAAAAGAGAAGAGTAGAAGATTCGAGGAAAAAAGCTACGGATGACACAGTTAAGATAAGGCAAGGAAATACCCCACGGCCCAAACGGGATGGAAGGCTAAAGGCATTTGCGAAAACCTGTGGTGAAAAAGATAATGTTGCTCTGGCTATGAGAATATACATTTAGCTAAATACAAGGACAGAAAATTTAAAATTGATTATAATAACAATACTAGAATTTTAAAGCAATCAACATACACTATGTCACGTTTATTTTCCTTCTGTGTCATCGCAGAAGTTATGGATTACATCTGACTAAGGCAAAAACAAATTAATCAGAAATAAGTAAATGAAAGTAAATGAAAGCTTAATTAGTACCAAATATCGTTGATTACGCAAATACATACGAACAACACACATTATTATTAAATAACATTACACCAAATACACGAATGTGATAAAGTAGAAACTTTTCTGCGAAAAGAATAAAAGGATGGAAAATTATAATAAATTTTATGTTTTAGGAACTGAATTGTATCATTGCATCTAAACCAAACCCAAAAAATATTCATAGTTTCATTCATAGTT